>JXSR01S073309.1:72909-85167 GCA_000969725.1 Ophiothrix spiculata
GCTTTACTCTCATGCGCAGTTCAAATGCGCAGAATGTCAATTTGGTACTGCTGCGCCTAGAGCCATGTCCACCGTCGCTTGACAGTGTGTATTTATGATGGCAAGCTATTTATATGACATAGCTGACGGCTAAGTTGAAACTGAGGACTCAGATTAATTCTAGATTTTATGATGACGAAGTCCCACGCTGAAACATGTCAAAAATGGCAGTTTTTGTACCAGTAACATATATACTGTATAATATGAAACGTAAAGTGCAAATTATACATCCTCGAAAAAAGACAAAGAAAAGTAAAGAAATCTATCAAAAAATCAGTTACAAAAGGTGCACAATGAAATTGGAAATAAATAATTCAAATAAATGGACAGCTACCTATATAATCAATAGAAAAGAAATTTCAGGTTACAACAAAATCGTTTGTCCAAACAACATTTAAATTGAGTTGTTTAAAAAGGATATACTATATTACTTTTTTGTACGTTTCCAATAATATGGCCCAAATTAACATTGACATCAAAATCGACAGTATTTGATTCTAATTGTCCGTTAAAAAAACATATTTGCAAAAAAAGTAATAATCCCCAGGGTGTTAACAAGATCATTTGTTAAAACAAAATCTACATTGAACATGTTTTAAACAGGACATACAGCTGCCCCTTTTGCATATTTCCTATCCAATTTATGCGCGTAAAAAATAATAATAATCATAAATACAGGTGACAGCGTGGAACATCGTAACATAAATAATTTTGCGTTCTTAACAAATTTATTTAACATCTGATTTTGGTGACTGCGTCAAACTCCCTTTTCTCAGACTCATTATTATTGACTATATCATCTAGGCATTTAGGGGACTAGATTCAATTTAACAGTTTACCTGTGTTGCTTATAAAAGTTTATAAACGCAACATATTCTTACCCTCGATGGAAATGAGTAATATGGCTGAATATAAATAATATTGCTCATTTCTTTTGCATTTATGTAAGTCTTCTAAACGGGAAGCTTGTTTCAATCAGCCACACCTTTGAAGTTTGAGTATCGAAGCAATGTTTATGTAGGCAGAATTTGTTTAAACACCTGCGAAATAGCGTATGAGTAGAAACATTACAATCTCATTTAATCCACCAGTTTTACATAATATTGAAATGTTGATCTTTTTTGCATGTTCATAAAACATTACAGCTGACCATCCATGGCTAAATTAATGTTCATAATTGTTGATCAAGTTGATTTTATCTTCGTTATGTAATCGTTATGTATTATAATGTTTGATTTTACTGTCCATAAGGTTGTGTCCGTGCGTTTAATACGTTATACACACGGTAATAGTTCAGTATAGTGAACTCTTTGTACGTATAGCATACGCTGACCCACCTCGTTGATATTTGACTTCCCTGGTAAAAATCGAGTACAAAATAGTACAACATTCCTAAAGTGCACATTTGGAACATCATTTAAGTACAATTTGAGTACATTTATAGTACACAAATTTGTACTATAATTGTGTTCCAAATGTGCAGCTCAGGAATGTTGTAATAGAATTGTACTCGATTTTTTCCAGGGTTAGCCACAACGTATGAAGTCTATTGTTTAGAGGAATGAGTATAAGATAAAATCAACAAGATCATTCAACTAAATATAAATGAAGTACCGATATAATATATAAGAGAGAAAACCAAAACACCTGTCCAACTTGTACATGAGTTTAAAAAGGTGTGAAAATCATAATTCCATTATTTTTTATCAAACTGTGACTTATCTGTGATTAGCTGCTTTAATTGATTACCTAACTTATGAAGTGGTATCATAAAATTAATTAATTGTTTACGTAAACGGAAACCACTTAATTTCATTTCACAATCAACGATTCAGAAGATTTCCTTGAGATAATGTCTTTAATTAGTGAAATTTGTATGAAGAAAGAAAAAGAAAATAAATTTGAACAGCTAAAGGCAAGGCACCTTTTTTTTTGCTCAGCCATTGGTTTGACTTTCCTTGAAGGTCATTAGACTTAATTTCAATAAACATAATTTATTTTGTGGATGGAATGTTTTTAAAATATTACCAATGAATTGTATGTAAAATTCTTCTGCAGTGTGATATGTCATTGAGCTTCATTGGGTCAATAATATAAGGAAGATAAGTCAATGAAATTATTACTTTTTTTTTGAACAAATTAAGGTTCACTCGTTTGTTTCCCCTTAAACATTTGAAGATTATTTTTCCCAAGTCCAAGAAATATGCATGCTTTAAAATAATCTATCTTATTGTGCGTGTGCATACTTTGTGGAGTGACACATCATAATTTATGCAAATCACCCCAACACGGACGATCTGGTTCCAAATAAACGTGGTGGGCATTTTTGCCACATGTTGAGTCTTCTGGAAATAATTTTTATTTTACATTTAGTATATAATTTCTAAATTCTTTTCTATAATGTGTTATAGAAAAAAATCTTATAATAGTCTAGAGGGTCATCCCTTTCACTATTTTTACAGTTTACAGTTACAAAAATTGAGGGAAACGATTTGTGATTTTTGTACGTACGTACACTTCAGTGGAACCACTATCATGGACATTATCATTTGTTTAAAACCAGACCGCACGTGTAGGGCACATTATGCAAAAACATACGTTACTACTTTAGCAGCGTATACGCTGTGGATATAATGACGTCATATATGCTATAATTAGCCCAACATGTGCGATCTGGTTTCAAACAAATGATCATGTCCGAAGTGGTTCCTCTGAACACACGTAGTAACATAATACACGTACGTACAAAAAAACCATACCATTTACATTAGATTTTTGTTCACAAACTGACAAAAAATAGTAACAGGGATAACACATAACCGTGATTTATGCTTGTTATTGCTTCATTTGGATTCAAAATTGATAGAAATTATTCACCACAGACTTAACGTGTGGTAAAAATGTCCAAACTGTTTGTTTGGATCCAGATCGCACGTGTTGGGTGATTTGCATAAATTATGACTTCACTACTTCCACGGCGTGTTGTCATGCTTGTATGAATCTGTGATCGATATGACGTAAATTTTGGTCATTTGCACTGAGCTTTGACAACAGATTCAACTCACAAAAGCAGTAGTATAGCAGATTTCTAATGCAATATACGGTACAAGAGCGATTTCAAAGTAACGTTTGTACTTTTAATTAGCGACATATTACCTAGCATAAATTACTTCAAAGTAAAAATTATCTGAGGTTTTAGCGAATTATTTTATTGCGCTTTACACAGATGATGGGTAACATATTTACAAATATTTCATAAAAATAGTAGGACATTCTATTGTCAGGATTTATTTTAATGCGTTGTTTTGTGTGGTAACGTTTGGTAATGTTTGTGACATTTTAGTGTAACTTTTTGGTAACGTTTGTGACATTTTTTAAATAAAACATGTGCTCGTTCATGCACGGATAGAAAAACTTTACAATACTTTCTGTTTAGTAAATACTTCTCAAGTATTCTTTATCTTGAACGTATGCTCTTGGTATTAAGCCAGCAGTTCAGTGAATCATAACAAATGAGATCATTATGATTATAAATTAACAATTACTACACAGGATGATGTTACAAAATCAGATACTTATTACGCAATAAGCTTGTTCAAATGTTCTGTCCGTGCATAACAATGCATTTTGTAATCTTTTGTAAAATATGTTGTTAACCCATTACTTTTTCTATTCACTGGAGTCCACAAGTATAGATGATCCCCTCTTGAGAAATTGCAATCCGTAACAATCCTTTTGTGTTTACAAAAAGGAAAAGCACAACTAAAAAGTTAATCATGTACTTTGATTGACAGGCCTTTTTTGTGCGGTAAGATTAATTCAATACTTCTTTTGTCAATTAATATTTGTAAACTATTTGTAAACTAAAACTTTGTCTTTTGGTGAGATAATTTCGACAAACTTGAACAGACCTAATGTTTAGTTTGAAATTAGATATTCTAAATCAGATTTTGTACTCATTAACCCTTAACTAGGCAAAAACGTAATAGTCACGTGCCAAGCCGGGAAATTCAATTCTTCTTCCCGCTGATTTTAGTGCAAAGAACCCGCTCACTACTCACAATAAATCACTATTTTTGTGAAAATAAAGAATAGTTGTAATTGATTAAATTCATGAATGTCAATATAAAACTCATATCTAACACATAATATAAAGTAGAAGTTATGAATTTTATCATATAAGCGAAACAAGAGAGATTTTTGGACTAAACGTTTTTCGGAAAAAACCTAAACATTTTCACTCATAAATATCACATTTTCATCTCCGAGAATTCTCCTTTTTGACATCTGAATATACCTATGTGTACTCAAGAGCCTTGGGAATCCTACAGCCGTCTAAATGGTTGTACATTTATATGGAAGTATATTAATTAATTTTTTCAAAAAAAATGGTAACTTTGACATGATTCATGTTGGTTGTGAGCGATAAGTAGCGGGCCGGCCGTACATACGTTATACACAAGTTCAATGGCAGGTCACTTGTCACACGTACATAGGTTAATTAGATGCGAGAAATAATATGAGATCGCGTGTTTTTCACCGAGCGGCACGTGTTAATAGTTGGCCAATGGCGAAAGCAGAAATACTTTTCAACTACCCGATTCATGTAATGGTTTTAAAAAATAATTAATTTGAGCCTTTTTACATGTCCAATCTACCGTTTAGTAGCTGTAAAATTCAGATAAACTCTTGGGATAATTTAGTTAAATTTTGGAAGTAAACAATGTAATTTTCGAGCTGCATTTGAATTTTAGACTTGGTGACAATGAGTGAAAATTTTCCGAGTTTTTTTAATAGACTTTTTGGTCAAGAATTTATTTTTAAATCTGCTTGTTCTCATTAATCTGTTTTTGTCAGAACTTGTACTTCATACATGTGTTAGACAAATGTTTAATATCAATATTCCTCCGTATGAATTATTATGACTATCGTTAATAACGTGATAATAAGTGTATTACTTTATCTAGGTAAATTTGCTTTTCTCAT
Organism: Ophiothrix spiculata; assembly: GCA_000969725.1. Taxonomy (NCBI): domain Eukaryota; kingdom Metazoa; phylum Echinodermata; class Ophiuroidea; order Amphilepidida; family Ophiotrichidae; genus Ophiothrix; species Ophiothrix spiculata. The sequence goes on from JXSR01S073309.1 coordinate 77,935, forward strand.
TATTTATTTTTGAAACCTGTCCAGTCCCTGACTTTGACCTTCCCTGGTTGGCGCATGACTTTTGCGTTATTGACTTGTTAAATTAACCCTCGTCTAACCAAGGGGGGGGGGGGGGGTTGCAACCCGGTGACATTTTTGACAATTTTTATTCGCCATTTTGAAAAAAAAAATATGCATGCTATGAGGCTGAAACTTGCAGGGCATGTTAGTTTAATAATTTCCCTTCGTTATATGCAAACAACACGATGAAATTCCGTTATTTAGAAAAAAAACCTTGATTTTGGTGGACATTTTTACCAAATTTCAGATTTGTCGACATGAAAGACCTTTATGACGTCATAATTACGTAACGCCTTGACCGATTTTTGTGATTTTGGTATTGTTGGATAGGGGAGGACCATACCTATTAATTGGTAGGGGGTTCCATTTCAAAAATTAATGGGGTTGTAACACCCCCCTCCCTTGGTTAGACTTGTTACAAAAAAAAAGCTTGGTTACACGAGGGTTAAAGAGAATTTATTAGATGTTTTTTATTGTTATATTTCATACTTATTCATATTTAAATGTTGGTTCTTGTGAATCAACTGTGAAAGCGATGGCATCATTAGCTTAATTGCAAAGGAGTGGGTGAAATTACGAAACTTTCTCTGACACTATTTATGTAGCGGACATTATTTCTATTCGCACTATCCAATCATTGCTAGTGTTTTGAGCAGGATTTCTTTGTAATATGGCACATTACACCTGTGAACGTGGTGACAGCTGGGGGAGTTTGCATCCTTCAAGTTCCTTCCTAGTGGAAATGGGTGTGGGCAATAAGTGCATACCATATAATCGGAACAGGGCACCTATGTAGTTATTATGTTTAGACTCAAAAGTGCCTGTTAAATAGAACTTTAATAGAAACGAACACATCTGTAATGTATTTCGCTATGAAAAAATAAATAAAAAGAAATAACATGGTACTTTTAGATATTAGTTTATTAAGTTATTGTTTCATTATTCTAAAGTTAAGTAGTAAGTATATACCATTATATACTAAGTATCGTTATTAATAGAGATTTTATAGTACAGTATTAGCAAATGCACCACGCACCACCACCATTAGTCACCGACTCAACGGTCTGTTGCTGTTAGTTATTTGACCATAACTTGAGCATCGATAATAAGCCACAAGGTTTTAACTCTGATGTCGGCGCTTCTCCGGCGCTTTTTTCGGCGCTTCTTTGTCACCGCCCAGTCTCCGCATGGACACCGTCTGTTTCCTAGCGGATGTCTTGCGGTCTCCAGTTGGTATCCGCTGAATTTCGTCCCGATATGACGCCGTAAACTCATCGAAAACCTCACCGAAACTTTTGTTATCCGCGTAAAAGCATTCATTTTGCACAAAATGAGTATAAACCAACATAAGCAAATAAAAACCTTACAAATATATTCGTAAATAGCACCATATCATGTGCGTCTTATAATGCAAAAATGCTGCATATAGCTGTTAGACAGAGAAAAATAATGTGATACGCTGTAAGTGAGCGTAATATTAAACAGATTTTACCAAAAGTGGTTAAAAACAGCACATTACCGTGACTTTATCTCTACCCTGGGTATTTTTTTATCAATTCATTCAATATAAGTCACAACCTGTTAGTTGTTTGCCGGCTTTGGACCGAGTCCAAAAACAAATTATATAGATCAGAATTCTAAAATTAGTCATACCTATATATAACATCTGTCAAAAGGCCAAGACTTGATCTCTCTTGCCAAATCTACAAGTATGTATTTCCAATGTTGTAAAGCAAACACCTCATATAGATTGATTTTATCTACAAAGCAAAAGCGCTTAACATAAACATCTATTATTTACAATATGTGACCATTTATCTCGAAATAGCCGTCCTCTTGCCTTTTCACGTTTTAAAATATTTGCAAAGTCCATGTTACAATGAATAAAATGAGACTTCACTGAACTTCACTTGATTTCCAAAAATCAAGTTTAAAAACTTCAAGGGACGGTCCATCAAAGGTTGCCATGGAGTGAAAGGGGAATAAGCCATACACACATAAAAAAAAGTGTTTCTCAGGCTATATTTTTGTTCGTAGTTTACATTTGCTATGGGCCTCATATATAGCAGTATATTAAGTTTTCAGCCTCCACAGATGGCACTCAAGATGGTCTAGCATGTTTTACTCTAGTATTCCGACTATAGAGTGAGTTAGACCCTCTTGAGAGTAATCTGAGGGACAAAATGTTTCTGCGTATATGTTTTCTGTCGATGATCCTCTGAACACATAGATATATCTCACATTTCCTGTCATTTTCGTGAAATGAAATTCTGAATTCAGGTTAAAGCAGGCAAATAGATTGTGAATTTGTCAAAAAATGAAATTCAGAAAATAATGACCTTGGGTAACAAAATAACACTAGTTATTTTGGTATAATAATTTGAAAAATATCCGTTTTGGAAAATATCTTTTGAATAGCTCTTAATGGCCTGGGCTGAATGAAGCATGGCAAAGTAGCAAACCGATCAAAATATCTAAATGCTGTATTTTTGCCTATTTGTTTTTTTCACAAGTTAGTAGCCTGTGCTTCAGGACCTTGCATTCAACTTGCGGATTCACCATGTGCTCTTTCGACATTCGGTTAATATCAGTTGTGGAATGTAAGACATTGTTTCCGATTTTTTCATAACAGCAAATATGTCAATGTCATGAATGTGAAACGTGTTTGACCGGTATCCCAAGATGACACACCGCATATTCGCAATATCGATGAGTCAAGAAGATGCGCACAGATGACTTCATCGTATACAATTAACCAACGCGATTGGTGAACAAACTTTTCCTTAACAGCCCTGCATCCCCGTGTCTGAAGATCTATGATTATAAATGCCGCAACTGGGCATTTTTAGTTAAAATGACTGCATAGTTTATGGCGGGATCCAATAAGATCGGTGTTGCCCCTATTTCTTTATATATTTCAATCTAATGTGAAAGTTTTATCAAGTATTTTCCTCTTACATTCCAATCTCCGTGATAATTGGTTTATGTCTCCATGGTGTAAAAATAACACTTTTTTATTTCGGTCATCTTATTTCTCTATCATTTTGTGAACTATGCCAGGTTTCCTGTGCCAGTAGTTAATGATTCATGCTTTCAGTGTACATTTAAAAATATGTATTTATTTTAGTATTTCTTATTAATGATTAAATTAGTTTATGTAATTATATTCATATCCTTGCATGAATATTTTTAGACCTAGAATATGGAATACTTTACCTCATACAATATAAGTTACCTACATGTCTGTATCGTTAAACATAGGCTTTCTACAGTTATAACTCATAAATTCCACTTCAAGTTGATTCTACTAAATAAAAACATCTTCAAACTGTATAAGTATGTAAAAGTCAAGACCTTTTCCGAATTAGAAGATAACACGACATTAGACTGCCTGCTTTTACTAATAAGATGCTGTTAGTGATATTGTAAGGACATGAATTTATTAAACAATATCTCAATTGTTGTACTGTATTAGAGAAATGTTTTCTATCACAAAATACTTGCTTGTTTGATATACAATCATACATTTGTGGGTTACTTTATGAACCTTTAAAGCTCTTTAATGCATATCTTGTATTGCACTTTTGATTATCTGTCTGGTTGACACGAAGCGACAACAACCATCCGGCTGCTTTAACTCCAATTATGAAACAGATAAAACATCATCAAAACTGTCATAAATATAAACAGTCAATCTTGACAAAGAGCACCAATTGCATGCGATTTGGCGGATTTGGTTGTTTAAATTTCACGAGCGACTTGGGGAGTATATAAGAAATGAATGAAATTTTTCATTTTTTTTTTTATTAAGATACACTTTTGACTCACATTTAGATTCAAAGCATGAGTAATAACCATTAAATATAATATTATAGGCATCAATATTTATATTTTTACATAAATAATATATATATATCCGTGATACAATACTTGTGAATTCGAATATTGCAGACATGACTATTCGGTATGGAGAGTGATTTTAGAATTCTATAATGATGCGGTAATGAAGGAAAACACTTGCATAATTGAATGGAAATCCCAACCTTTTCTAATTAAAGGATGTTATTGTTTCCTAGCAATGGGTGTCAAGTCATGGTCAGCTGTATATTTCTATAAATGGAAAACCATGACCTGCTATTTCGTGAGGTTATCGTATGTGCTGGAATTTGTCCAAGAGTTACAGATATGGAACATATTTTTCATAGTTGTTTCCATCTCGATATATATCTTTATAATCTCTTTGGTTGGTATTGGTTTTTTTACATGTCATGTAAATTCAAACTATTATTAAACAATTATTTAAACAATTCAAACTATTATTAAACATTTTTGAACGGACTAAATTGACACAGTGATGTTGAGAACTAGAAGGCTTTAAATAATATCTATACGGAGTATTATAGAGTCAGGGATATTGAATTAGCAATATTTTCCTCCATAATCTACTAGAAAATGTGGTATTTGACAGGTGTTTTTACACGTTATTCTCTGTAATTTATGATACGTACGCATTTGCTGTATCTTCAATGAAAAACCGACATTGTTCAGAAATTTTAACTCTAAAGCAAATAATCGAAACATAATTTGATACATTAATATTACGAAAAGCCCAGAACATTTGTTGTCCGTTAAAATTTGTTACAGTTTCGTTAGCGCGCGTGATTTATACGTTAATGACATCTTTCGTTATGAAACCTCTTTCTCAACAACCAGACTTGTCCGACTTTCGAGATGACATCAATGCCATCCATGACTTGTTCAGCCATAATCAACTTACTGCTAATGCTGCCTAAACCTACATCTACGATCCATCTCAATCAAATCCATGATCAGCCACGATCTACAGGTTGACAATACATACAAGAACAATAAATCCCACAATGCATTGCACTTATACATTTAGATTCAAATTTTAAATTTTACCTATTATAGATTGTATTATTATAAATTGTATTTTTGGCAATTTTGTTAACATATACTTGTTCTTAACGACGATATTTTTGGTTAACAATTAACCTCACGGCAGATATTTAAAAACTCAGGTAGATTTTTAGGCAACATCTTAAAGGTTACAAAAACGGTAAGAAAAGTTTAACAACACCTCTAACAAAATCACCCGGGAGGAAAATCCAAAAAAACGCCAAATTCTGTTTCAGATCCGAACCAGATCTGGTTTGCGAACCAGATATGGTGCTTTGCCAGGACTGTTGATGGAAAGCAACTCATGAAGATATTCTTGTTACATGCTTTGGAACTTTCTCGCAGAGGTTATTGTTTAGTGCAAGTATTTGACATCTTCAAGAAGGCAAAGACTTAACACTAATATCATTTCAAGAATGCACAGATTTGCACTAAACAATTTGCCATCTTCAAGTTCAAGATGGCTACTTATATTTCCATGGTAACCATTTTGTGAAAGATTGGCTGCTCTTGTTTTGTGCAATGCAATAGGTTGCCATAATCGTTGTTGCTTTATTTGTTTAGTTTGATGTATATGTGACGGGTTGCATCCATAGTGTAAGTTGTCGGTCGTGAAAATGATAAGATTCAGGGAAATTAAACTTGCAAATTATAAAGAAAATCATAAGAACATTATTGTCACTATTCATCATAACTTCAAAACCGAAGTTTCGATTTTCACAACAAGGTATTATTTAAAAGCTTATATAATTCACTTTCAAATGACATGAAAATCTTGATTTTGTTAAAGGTAGACAAATAAAAGTCTAATGAAAATCAAAGATACTAGTCATTGCTGGAAAATGTAAGGAATTTAGAAACTAATAAGTAAAACTTTTACGATTTCTTTTCAACCCTAACCCTTAATTTTATTGTAAATTTTGATTAAATGTTTATTATGATATTTTTAGAGTGTAAGTAAATCACTAAATGATCATATTTTGTTGTGTTAAAGTAGAATTATTTAATAGCATTATTTTGAGTGTTCTTCCAAACTTTATGTCAACTGTTTAGCCTATGAACATTATCAATAACGTGTTAGATTGTTCTTGCATACACTGTTATCATCGTAATTGAAGCAGCCTACCATAATCCCTATTGGGGGCATTCGGATATTCAAATTTAGAGCTATTAATTAGTTAATTCGGAAGTTGTCATTCACCTGTTTGTGTACTTGGTTAGCAACCTGTTTTCTTTACATCTTTGTTTCATCAAGTTATGATCTTGTGAGAAGACAACTGACATGTGCTTTGATCAGCTGACATTCTAGGTACATGTCTGTGCAACATGTTACTAATTCATTTTTGATTCTGAAGTATTACGTAAGAACATTATTTTATTCCAGATATAGGTGCAAAATTGGACATTAGCGCCTGTGTTGATAAATATTTACCCTTTTTACGCCCCTACCGTTAATTCACTCTGATGTTCAGATAAACTACTATGTGTTCCAATAACCCAGTTGCATCCTCTGTATGTCATGTTTAAATATATATGATACAATATCACAAACCAGGTAGCATCCTTTTGCTATTAGACGATATTAAGTAATGTTGTCAAGAGATATTAACTTTTAGTTGTGATGATGTAATCCGGACGTTGCATCAATTTTGAACGAGATTATTGCTGACATTTAACAAACTTTCATCACTTGGTTGCATTTCACATACTTTGATTTTTTGAATGTACATTATAACCCCGTTAAAGAATAGATAGGAGAATTACCACCTATTGTACTGAAAGCCTGTTTGAACCTAACTCTTAAAGGAGAAGAACGTACCACCAAGCAAACCTGACTGTAGCTAATTAGATTTGACAAGTAAATATAAACAAAGTATGGGTCTTAAAGTTACCTCTCAGTTGGTTGCTCTCAAGCAATACAATGAGAAACTGTGCTTAATCTCCAAAATGTGTTTCCAAATTATCAGGATTATAGGTGACAGTTAAATTGGTCACAAGTGTAAATACATTTTCCAGATTTTTACCTTCCCTTTTATTAAGTGGTCAATGTCATCCAAACGTATGCAGGCAGTCAAAATGAATGGATTAATATGAACCCAACATCAGAGAAGCAATTTCGCAAAAGAAGACGACAGAAAACTGATATTTACACATTAGTATCAACGTGCGTGTTAACTACTATTTTGTTTATAATACAAATTTGAAAAGTTGAGGCCTATGCTAATTAGTATAAAAAGGATAGGGTCGATTTGA
>JXSR01S073309.1:157227-169812 GCA_000969725.1 Ophiothrix spiculata
CATATCTGATGTATACAAATACCATACATTAGAAATGCTACAAGGAGCAACATGTACGAGCCGACAACTGGACCCTTTTGCCGCGGCGGTACACATTTGTGTCAAAAAAAGGTCATTAATGTCGTTTTATGACCTCGATAGGAAGACTGAATTCTTTTGTGGGTACTAATTTTAGCATATGTCCATCAGAAATCTTTGTCGCATGATTAAGACTAATGTCGACGTCCTTGCCTGTCTGTTATGTGTTTAGCTTCCATATACCAATAAACGCTATGGCTAAGGTATTCATACAACTTTTAAATTAAATATAGAAGCTAAACGCATTTTAGCTACGTCCACAACTAATTGGAGCAAAAGATATAGGTGCGGATGAAGGTGGTTAAGGTGTTACATGCAAACATGTTTTTATTAAATCCGTTAAGTGGGGCAATGTCTGTTTCAAACTTAACAATTAACGATTGTTTGATGATCGGATTTGACCCAATTAGTAGCACCCTTTACAGGATACCAAACTAGGTTTTGTTGAACACGTGCTGAAAGATTTTTTTTACACTTCGTACAAATTATCAATGTCTTGGAACTTACAATATTAAGAGCGCCATAGATTTACCACACGGATTGTGATCTGCTGGTCTGAAACGGTTTCTGGAAGTTTCTCAAATATCAATAAACTAAATATGCATTAATATTCTGAAATCCAGCTAGAGCTTTATGAAAGTAACAATTAAGCTATTCAGAAACGAATTCATAAACGTTTTATTTTTTTAATAATATCGTAATTAATCGGTTGCTTATTTATTGATATTTGTAAAACTTTCAGAAATCGTTTCAGTCCAGCAGATCACAATCCTTGTTTTAAATCTAAATAAATCACAGTAAAAACAAGAAGTAGTAACCAAAGAAAAATGTATACTTTAAATAATACACTGAGATTGAGTATGTTTTAACATTGCCTACTGACAATTTGTGTTGTAAACGATAACACATACAAAAATCAGCTTCAGAAAGCTATGTCAGTATTTTGTGTTTGTTAACCGATTAAGAACATTGATGAAATAATCCAGCAGACCGTGACGGGCATCTAAAAAGGCTAGATACAGACATTGTCTGTCATCTAACAGGGAGTTACATTCAATATGGCTACGGAAATTGGCTCTGATTGAGTACTTACCGGTGGTTTCCGGGTCATTTTCCAATCACCTCAAAGTTGTTAAACCCACTTTCATCAAAGGCATTAGAAAAGAGCCCAATCATAGGTGATCAACCCCAATCTTGACAAGGAAAAGTTCCTTAAAGATATAAAGGAATGAAATATTTATAGCATATTCTAACTATTGATAACATGTGAAGGGAAATGATTGGATCTTATGAGATCAGCGCGGGATAAAAATTCTGAATGATTTCCATTCCTCTCTGGAATCAAAGAATAACAGTTCAGGGGATTTAAATGTTCCGATCTCGTTGACACCTGGGAAACACTTTGCAAATGAGAATAAACAGGTGGTCGAATGATGCATGTGATTGTCATCATAGCCATGAGACTCATGATAGTTCCTATATTAGCTACGGCATATGGAGACATGTAATTTCCCCTGAAACACCCACATTACCTACCTGAGTTAAGACATTGGGGTCGATTGCGCGACATCACACCATGATCACAAGGGTAACGTAAGGATCGATCAAAGTTTCAGCTGAAATAAAGTGAAATCAAATTTATTTAGATCTGATCAGCAGTCTACGCAATTACACCCCTATAGTCTGAATGTTATATATATGCTCATCCTTTTATTCGAATTACTACTTGGAAGAACAGCGATCGATTATCACGATTATCTAAATTCGTATGTATTTGTCATGCTAGCGTGCATGAATTAATTCTTCCAGGCTAATCTTGCAGAGTAAAACATTATAATCGTGTACGCAATCCTTTCCTTGAAAAACTGATTAAACTGATAATAAATCATGACCAAGGCCATGCAATGAGGCTAATGCTAACAACTAACCGATGTTTTGTATTCGGAAGGAATTTGGGGTGGGGCTAACATTCCTACAACACCGGTATGACGCCGTAAGAACATCATAAACCTTAACGTAAGGTTATAGTTTGGTATTGAACCTCACAACATTTCTCATAAAAGAATGTTAGCCAAATTCAACCAAAGTATCAGAAACGTTCATCTTGCATCCAAATATAAAGTAGACCATTTCACATAGCGCTAATACTTATATTATTTGTAACTGACTGTCTCCGTTACTGCCAAGGTATATTTCCGAGTCTGTTATATGTTTGTTCACATTCTATATTTAGGATGGTGCAGGTAACTTTAAAATTGAATTTGGTATATTCATTATGACAACCAATTTCTTCTTGAAAGTTACATTGGAGATTTTTTCTTTAACAATTAAGGATATAAAATACAGCATTTCGTTTGTCTTGATGAGATTGAGAATATGCAACATTACATACTACATGCTGTTTCTGTGTGTGGGTGTTTAGTTACAAAAGAATCCCTCTATGATTGTTCTCTTTTCCAATGCATTTGTCTATGATGTATACTTTAGATGATTAATAGAAACACTAAAGGCCAACATATTATTTGAAAATGTAAAACAGAAATGCAGGGTACGGGTCGTATTTAAAATCAATGGGCCCTGCACTCAACATGTTCAAGATATTTTGTTTGGATTATAGCTAGCTGGTATAGCGTTATACTTAGAATAAGTGGTCTAGCTTGTGCTTCTTATCTCAAACAAATCAAACGAACTCTGTGTCTGTCAAGACGATGTTTTGAATAAGAAACATGTAAAGCAGACCGCGCGCAAAAATGCAAGAGACCAATTTAAACCTCGCCGTCGAATAGGAAGTGACAACTAGGTATTCAAACACGCCACTGAGTTGTTCATCGCGAATCAACAACGATGTATCCATGCGTCTGCGTATTTTGATCGCGCGAGGGTGGCTAAAAGAGCGTGATAAAAATACACCGACGCATTGGATGCAAAATGTATTCTTGAGGCTAATAACTCATATTCATAAAGATATTTAGCATAATCTCAAACAAAATGCTAGTTTGTGAATATTTGCTGTTTTGATGTTTTAAATTTTAGTGCACTACGTAAACGCACTTCCGTAAACTGGTAAACGCTGTGCCGTGCGTGACGCGCTAATTTGAATAACAAATGTGGATTCATCACGAATCAACAACAGTTCGCTCCTGTATAAATTGTTTAATTCGTCTGCCTCATGGCAAACATATATTGTTTTGTTTGTTTCGTTTAAATAATTCTTTCGGTAGTTAACAATGTTTTGAGAGAGTCCATATTAAAGCTTCAACCTACAATATTTGTTAAAACAAATACTGCTTTCTTAATTTTTTTACGAAATACACTGTACAATGCGTGTAGATATTTTGCACAATGACGAAAGGATTTAAATTATAAATGTTATTACACAATAACGGTCAAATTTTAAAACGTGGAGGAAGATTTTAATACAATTTTAATGGTGTATTTAAACTAATCTAGACCAGGAACGGTGACTATGATGTCTATCAGCATTTACAAATATTGTTTGACATTTACATTCCCTCTAATTATAATCGAAAGAAAAAGTTTTTAATATTTCATCACCGATTATCGTCCTCATATCACAGGTATTTTTTTCGTTCATGGTTCAAACAATTCATTGTGAATTATACCTGGTATTATTTTGAAACAGAACATTTTCACTGAAGCGTTATGATCATTTGAAGTCAAGCGGATATAAGGGTGTCTCATGGGCTTTATGTGGATGTGTGAAACTTAAACGCCCTTCTGATTTCCCCTTTACCGTGTAACAAACTTATTTGGTGTTGCTGTAGTAGCCGTTTAGAAACAAAAAAAATGTCCAACAAAACATAAAATATTAAAAGATTACCATTAAATTATGATAAGTCATAGAATCTTTCATATTTTATTTTTAGTTATTACATGCTACACATTTAAAAACAGAACACATTGTAATATGCACATGACTTGTCTTTTATTGTACGCATTATACATTTTCTGACACCATCTAATTCATGGACAAGCAATAAATCTAAAAGGGTGTCTGCTGACCTAAGACTGTTATTTTGAACACTGACATGCATGTCTGTGTGTAATGTATCTTTGTCTTTAAGATATTTTGAGACAATTTTAGAAACTTTTTGATCATTTCATTGTACACTCTTATGCCTACAAATTTATCAAGAACAGGATTATCTTGCGTCAAGCAACTGTAAACTCTGAAAGAGTAATCTTTACACCTAAATACAATAATGATACAACAGAAGGAAAAATTATATCTAAGAAATCATTCTCAAAATCAAAAGAGTGAAGGCATAATGAACTGACAATTTGACTTTAATATAACTTGGATATTATGAGACTAAGCTGACAAGTAGGAAAGTCTTCAAATGACAGTTTCAAAGTTTTGGAGTAAGTCCAACACAGAATGAAAATTTATTACACCTGAGTGATGGTTTATTTTTAAACTGATTCTGGGTATTTGCCAAAGTAAAGTGCCGTTTGAAATATGCCAATATCATAATATATTCGATTTGCTTACACTGTAGTTTGTCACCATAAAATATACTTATTTGTTATTGATTAAAATATTTATGTGTTTCGGTTTATTTTTGATCTGTCTTACTGAGTGTATTTTTTTTTTAAGTTATCTTAAATAAATTATTTAAAATTCATATTGGTTTTTCCCTTTTTGATAGGTGCAATTAGAACTTTGATAAATAAGTCGGCGTGTCATGTATTCTGAAAGAAATCCAATATGATAACGATATTTAGTTATTTCACTTGAATATCGAGGTATTTTTTTGCTTTACTACGTTATCATGTTCTTCTTATTTACTGCAATGTTTTCTTTGCCTTCATGTTACGATAGCGCTTCTTGAAAATGCCATATTATTCAACTCTTTCAGTTGTCAATGTGTAAATATTATAAAACAACAATTTAAATCACGCGACAGGAACTCTTCACGGACTTCACCTTAAAATTCTTTAAGGTTCTTACTTAAGAAATTGGGCCCTGTTCCAAGTTTGTTTTCGGGAGACTTTATTCAACCAAGCAATCGTGCGTCGTCTCATGGGATCCTTATGACTCACTGTCCAAATTAGGAGATGCTATGATATGCTGTATCCATGTACACTTTTATATCTAAATGCTTGTCAACATTTATTTCTTGTATTACAGAGAATAGCATTATGTAACATTTAGAAGGATTAGATACAAAATATATCAGCACTAGCACAGTAAGAGAAATCTTAAAAAATCATGTTATTCTATGTTTAATATGCTAGAATTATACTATATTATTTCTATTCCTATAAGAGTGGTGTGTAGTCGGCCTATGACAGAAAAAAAAACACGTTTGAACCCTCGTCTTTCTAAGCAGGTGGTGGATACTACCTCCCCCTCGCCGATTGCACCAAAAGCAAAACAAAGCGGCCCTTGGCATGTAGGTAATTGTTTTTAAATCCTCTCCGGTCATTTCGATAAAAAAAAAAGGTAAGCGGTACCTCCTTTTAAGGTGGGGGCCGTCAAAGTTTGAGGGTAGGGGTTGGAGGTGATGCAACCTCAACAAATTTTAAGTCGCCACTTTGAAAAATAAAAAGTGATAATTTTTCCCAAAAATCGAACTTTCCGATCAGGAAATACTTCGTGACGGCTTGATCGATTTTCATGATCTTGGTATCAATGGAAAGAGGAGGCCCTACCCTATTCTATATATACTACCAAACAACTTAACTTTAACTTTCAATTTTAAAATAACATGTGGGTGGAGACAACCCCCCTTAGGAAGTCGTGTTACAAAAAAGGCTCAGGAAGACGAGGGTTAATGGAAATGCATATAGGATGAGAGAAAATGTGTGCTTAATTATATAACTTTGCTGCCATAAAATGTCCATACAAAGGAGACATTTCCGGCAACAATAGCCATTATATACATTTATACTGCATGTAGTAAATATTCAGTACTTTAAGTAAAGTTTAAGATGTGATATGGAATACAAATATACCTTAAAGATGATCTACGTAAATGTGGATATGTTCCATTCAATGACAATTGTAGGTGTATTGCGGTTCCTTTTACAATAATTGTTTTTATCAATAAAACATGACAATATTCAAAAGGTAAAATGAAGTCTTTTGTATAAAAGGTTGTCTTGAAGATAGAAATACATATTTTAATAATGGTTTACTTTTTTACGAGTCACGTTTTTTCCCTTATGGGGTCAACATACTTGTCTGGCAAGAAATTTCAGTGACAAAGTATTTTAGCTATGGTGCACAGTATGATTAGAAGACCACATTATTTGAAACTCCTGTAGTATAATGTAGCAGAAGTAGTCTCTTAGTCTAGCCAATGTCTCATATCTATAAACTATCAATTATTTGAACCCTCTGTCTAGCCCTTATACAAAACAGGGTGATATTTCAAACAATCATGTGAAATAGACCGCATACAAAAATGCACGAGACCATTAGAAACCTCGCCCGCGGAATAGGAAGTGACAAATTGCATTAGACGACATTCGTCTCCCTCATGACAAACATTCAGTGGGTCATTCTTTATTTAAACAAGGTACAATTTGGTGCCAAACACCAATGTGGCTCGCGCAATGAGATTGTATATTTTCTATATTACAGGTTGTCATACTTTGAATATTCCTAATGCTGCTGAGATCAATACAACTCAACTGAAGTCGGTCGGTATAAAATATTTTCAGGCTTTTTTTCAAATCCAACAAATAGGACCAAAGATGCAACTCACGTTAAAGGTAAAATGTACCAAATTTGTGATGTAGGAACGAATGCATTTTATTAACAACTCACAGATATCAATAATAATTGTTCCCGAGTTGAAAAATACTGGCGTGATAAAATTCACATTAATGACCATTTAGATTGGATTTATATTTGGAGATTTATACTGATTAAAATATCCGATTAAAAACTTTCAACTTAAAGTTTGTGTACAAAATAATTGCCGTAAATTAGTAATCTCCACAAATGAAATGTGTTAGAACATGGACATAATGTGAAAGAAGATACTATGCACTCATTTCTTTATTGAAAAAAATTTCAAATTTTTAGAAATGCCTTGAGACTGCAACTCAACATTAAAAGACTGTTTATGATACATTTAAGATGAATTTTGAAACGTTAATTTTTGATTTTAATATCGCTTGTAAAGGTTTTAGATAATTTAACTTTATCATTAATTGTGCATCCTTTTGTATTATACAAATGCACGAAATAAAAGAAAGTTTGAAAAAGGATTATAATTGTGACATACATATGAATATCCTTCAACAAGAAATCAAAAACCAGATTTATTTTGATGGAAAATCAAAAAAGGGTCAGAATATTTTTTCATAAAAGAGGTTCGGAAGTTCTTAAAGAAACATATCTGACCTGATCAAATCATTTGTGATTCTTTTGATTATTTCTTTGTATACCTTGTGTAGTACGGTATTATACATATTTACTGACTGTATTGTTTTTGTTAAAAATAATTTTTCATGATAATTTGATTTGTGTGTTATATTAGAAATGTAGTATTACATGATCTTTAACAGAAAAAATAGGAAAAGGAAAAAATGTAATTTTTAAAAATAGTTCAGTTTAAAAATGCAATCATTTATCAAAAAACCTTTTTAATTTTTTGCAAGCACATTTGATTATCCAAGAGCATCATACGTAATAAATGCGGACACACGGATTTGATGTATGTAAATACTGTGAAGGTCATATATTGTAACGTGGATCATGGATATGTAAATACTTACACGAAGGACGATGGCTTTGGTATCTTTCAGCATTAAAAATATTACTTTGACATTTCCAATCCGTCCAATCCGTGGATTTCCAATCCATTTCAAATCGGAAAAACCTTAAAGATATTTCCTTTAGAGATCATGTTATCATTCTCACAGGTAAACTCCTTTTATTTCAGGAATTAACCCATTTTATGATAAATTATGCCTTGTAATTTTTTGAAAACAGAACGTTTTCACCGATGCGTTATATTCCTTTGAAGGCAAGCGGATATTAGATTGGCTCATAGACTTTATGTGGATGCGTGAAACTTTTGGATTCCCGTGTTACGAGTTTGGTTTTTCTTTAGAAACAACAAAATTTGAAACAAAATATAAAATATCCAAAAATTGCTACTTAAAAATAAGTCGCTCATGGAATGTTTCATAATATTTTGATAGGTTTTACATGCTAGCATAGTTTTTCCTTACATTTCAAGACCTTTCAGAATCCAACATAATGGTAACATGCACATTATATACTTTCTGATCTAAGAACATGAAGAAAGAGCAGCAATAAATCTAAAAGAGTATCTGGTGGGTGACCCAATATTATGACATTTTTTTTCAAAAACTTGCGTCAGTGTGTTATGTATCTTTGAAACCAGAACGATTTGAACTATTTCAATCATTTTATGTTGTTATAAGCTGGAAATTCATCAAGAACAGGATATTCATGTGCCGAAAAATGGAACCTCTTATGAGAGATACATAATAAAAACAACAATAGTAAGACAGAGAGGAAAATATTTTTCTAAGATAACATGTTCAAAATAAAGAGTGTGATGATGACCCGACATTTGACTTTAAAAAATAATGATATTCTGAGACTAAACTGACATGTTAAATCTTCAAATGACAAATTCAAAATTTTGTTCTGTATGAAGAGCTGGTTTGTCATTGATTCAAATTAACTATGTTTCAGTAAAGTTTGAAAAATGAACTTTGGGCGTCATAAATCATCGTCATATTTCTCTTTTACCTGTCATTATACATGTATTTTAATTTATTTCCAATTTATACTTCGGAATCGATTTCTTTTTCCTTTTTTAGAAGGTGAAATAAGTTAACGGAACTGGCATGTCATATGTTCTGGAAGAAATCCAATATAGATGACAAATTTCCAGTCATTGCACTTGAACATCGAGGTATTTTTAAACTATTTGGAATACTTGCCAAATTTCGTAAAGCTATCTTATACTCATTTCTATACACTGTCACGTTTCCTTTACCTTCCTGTAAATGCTGTATTGGTCAACTCTTTTGTAAATATTTGTACAAGCAGGTGTAAATATATACAGTCACACATTTGACGGGAATTCTACCCCTTATTGAATGTGTTAAAAGGTTCGAACCTGTTAAAGAATGACTTAACAATCACAAAAGGTTTATACTACGTTTATGTTAGATTTATGATATAATTGTTAATTTTGTCCCCCCCGTTATAATTACAGAAATAAAATATTTAATATAATAAAAGGAGTTTTGTATTTCTTACGAAAATTCAATTCCACTGAGAGAAGAAGTCATGTCTTCCTATCTTTTTTTATTTTTAAGGGAAAAAAATTAATTATTGTGCAAAATGAAACAAATGGCATTGGTCTGAAGCAACGTATAATTTAGCTGGTCATATATAGCTTAATTTTGTCCCCCCGTTATAATTACAGAAATAAAATATTTAATATAATAAAAGGAGTTTTGTATTTCTTACGAAAATTCAATTCCACTGAGAGAAGAAGTCATGTCTTCCTATCTTTTTTTATTTAAAGGGAAAACAATTAATAATTATGCAAAATGAAACAAATGGCATTGGTCTGAAGCAAGGTATAATTTAGCTGGTCATATTAACTCTGGTAATTTGTATTTAGGAGCAGTAATCTAGCTCATGTCTTAAATCTTATCACCTGAGCCTGGTTTCTGGCCCTTTTTCAAACCTGTTTCAAACATACATGTGAAATAGACCGCATGCGAAAATGCACGAGACCATTCAAACCCCATTTTCGGAATAGGCAGTGAGAAATACAATGAATATGGGACAATCATCTGTCTCATGATAAACATTCATTGAGTCTTTAGACAAGACAGTTATGACAAAGATTAGAACTCAAATCTTGCAGGATTCGATGGTTTGAGAGAGTCTATTCCATTAGCTAGTCACTTATCAAAAACAAAAACTCATGTCATAATTCTTGCAAGCCTTTTTAAATTAACAGCAATTACTGATTGTTTTTGTTCTGCTGTATCATCTCGAAAATCACAGCTTAATAATAATATTTATTTGATATTACCTTAGAGATCATGTTTCCATCCTCACAGATAAACTCATTCTTTATGATGAGTTATACCTGGTATTTGTTTGAAAACAGAACATCTTCACTGGACCATTATGTCCATTTGAAGGCAAGCGGATATTAAGGCTACAGTCCCT
Source organism: Ophiothrix spiculata (assembly GCA_000969725.1). NCBI lineage: Eukaryota > Metazoa > Echinodermata > Ophiuroidea > Amphilepidida > Ophiotrichidae > Ophiothrix > Ophiothrix spiculata. Next base: position 167,513 of record JXSR01S073309.1, read on the forward strand.
AAATGGGTGTCATTTGGCTGAACGTCATCTTTACTGCAAGTGTTTACCTACTTACACATATCAGAATATCACAATATTTGGCGTACATATGGAATAGAGTGACTAGTTTATATATGCAACTTTACTAGTGATTTTACGTCCAATATCAAAGTCAAAATTATGTCAATAGACTACTTCGAAAAATTGACGCCTATTTCGCCGAAACCATTATGATTTTATGATGTTCGAACGATTCGACTGTTTTCTAATTTTGACAGATTGTAGGCTTGATACCTTTTATTAAATTACAAATAATATTTTATGAATATGTTTTTGAATGATAATGTAACAAACCCGCGTTGTTTTGCCCGAAAAACCTGACGTGAATTACGACTCTGAGTTCGCCTTGTTTGATGTGTGAATTGTTTGTTTTTAGTATCTACATATCTACATTTTGTCTGATATACGCATTCGCATAATTTACTACAAATTGAGCATTCCAATTAGGCAAAAATTGCAATTTTTATGTAAACAAAAGAAAAATACGGCATTCTAATGTTTATGTTTTAGATTTTAGCTCACAATCTCAACGCTACCTTGATAACTCAGCGGTAGATCTCTCACTTCGTAATGCATGACTAACCCCCGCCATAATCCATGGTTCGAGTCCCCGCAAAGGCAGTGGAAAGTATTTATCTTTTCATCATTGAAAAATAGTTAGGATTCACATTTTCCTGAGCATATGGATTCCTCGTACCCTTAAGGTGTCTCATGGGCTTTTTGTGGATGTGTGAAAGTTAACGCCCTTTTGATTTCCTCTTTATCATGTTTGCAAGAAAATTGTCTTTCCTGCAATACCTGTCTCAAGATCGAAATTTCAATCAATCAAACATAAAAAAATATGGATATTGAAAGATGACAACTAAAAAAGAAACATGAAACTCATGAAACATTTTATAATGTTTATAAATATGACACGCCAACCTGCCAACGCCTCTCCTCCATCCATATTTGTTGCATAAGAATGCAAGTGCATACAACATCTGATCAAAGCACTTGAGTAATCGCTTTTGCATTCTTTGCAGTTGTTAAATTGTAATTAAACTAGGTTATCATCTGTAATAAGGTGGGGTAGGGTTAGCCATCAAAGCTGGGGCTTTACTAGGGTTGTTGCGACCTTATGACATTCTAAGTCGCCATTTTTAAAATAAATATCCTGAATGCTACATGCATCAACCACAAACTTACAGGACATACCATAAGAATTATCATTTCCTTTATTTATTACCAAAATGAACGATAAAAGTCCTATGTTTTAGAACTTTAAAAAGCAAAATTTTGATATGGTGGCCATTTTGCCCCAAATCGTGATTTTCTGATCCGGAAGTACTTTATAACGTCATAATTACGTAAAATCCCCGCCCGATTTTATTTTCAATTGGGGAAGACCATATACCTACCCGTTGGTAGCGAAACCAAGCTCATAGGGGGTTCGGTTAAATAATAGGGGTGACACAACCATCCCGTCAATTATTAGGACGCTTTTCAAAAACATGATTGGGTAGACGATAATTAAACACCATTTAAAAAACAATCAAAGAGTAGCATGTTCATTATTTGCCTTGTATTTTACGTGCTTTACATCTGATTCATGGTACTCGAAATAAATCTGAAACATAGACTAGTCAATCTATGAACATTCATAGGGGCACATGAACGAAATTGCAAAACAAGATTTTCTGGTTTTTAATTTCAGCTGTCCCAAACAACATATTCACATGTGGGTAAAAGTAGTCTTGTAAAAGTTGTTTAAATTTGCATAAAACAAAATTACTGCCAACACGAGGGGTGAAAATTAAAAATTGGTAAAATCTTGTTCGAAACCACACCAACGTGTTCTATTCATTACAAGGAAGCAGAAAAAGTACACTTTTACTGATGTCTGAAATATGGTTCTGGAGTTATATCCAAAAACGTGAAAGGTCATATCAGGGGTCACGAATCTGAATTGGCATGCCATGTGTTCTGGCAGAATTCCAACACAAGGAAGAAAGTGTTTGCCCCCGACCATTGAGGTGTATTTTAAAACTATTTGAAGAATTTCCAAACTTTTTACCTAATTTGGTTGTATCAGCTGTCATGTACTCCTTTCTATTCACTGCAATGTTTCCTGTACCTTCCTGTTACCATAGCGCTATATAGGTAAATGCTGTATTGGTTAACTCTTCTTGCAATTATGCGTACAGAGCAGGTGCACATATAAAGATTCATATGCTATTCAAACGACGGATTGAACTTGTCACATGGTCTAACACGTGACA
>JXSR01S073310.1:0-15155 GCA_000969725.1 Ophiothrix spiculata
CCTCGTAAACAAATCAATTGTGTATAGTAAACCTAAAGAAGATTGCAAAAAATAAATTCACTGTTAGTTAAGCACTACAGTTCGTGATCGTTAGTAATTAATTTACAAAATCGTAAGTTCCATATCTAAATGATTATTATGAAGGGACCACGCAATAGGCTGAAATGGACTGGTGGACGAAATGAAAAGGAATTAAGATTGATACAATGCGAATTTTACAAATCCCAAGACAAAAATTCGTTAACTATTCGTAAACTCGCGATTTGAACTGGCAAATTATCACTAAATTGACAATCAAATAACATTGGAGGTGACAAGTTAGATATTGCATCATACGTCGTGAACCGTTTGAAATAAAATTTGAACTGCGATAAACTTTCATTAACAAAGTTACTTTTTTCTCGGTGGCATAAATGCCAAGTCAAATAACGCCTTAGGGCATGATTACCCTGTCACTTTATATCTTCATTATAACTTGTATGATGCTGTTACTATTTAAGTTACTCATTACTGTAAGGTCAACGAAACGTCTAAGTCGCAACAATAACAATCAAGAAATTTCAAACATTTCTTTTGAGGTGTCAGTCGTTTATAAATCATAACAGATGTCCAAACTATCATATATCTGCGTCATATAGTGATATCTAAGAGCGTAAAAGTAAATAACACAAATGATGTCTAACCCACTACAGTGACAACAAGCAAAGAGGCCGAGATGTTGGATGCCTCTCAGCAAAACACAAGGCTGATGAGCTGAGAGACAAACAACTGGGAACTAAAATGCACAACTATGCCCCAATCACAAAACTCAGGCAACTGCCCTCGCTTGATTGAACCAAGTGCAAGAAAAATAAAAAGAGGGCAGCAGACAAGATCAATGTAAAAGCCATTAAGCCAGAAACTTAGTTCAGTCTTAATGGGTCTTATCCACCCTGAAATCGACACTGAGTGCAAATGCTTACGAGCTGATTGCAAACTGCGTTAAATAACTGCGCCTGTTTCGTACAATATAAATCAAATAATGTCTTGATAACTCAAAATGTTTAGCCATTGTTAGTTACAGAAACATTTATTCTTAACATGGAACATTTTCCAAAATTAATCATGTACAGTTTACATTTGTTCAAGGGTGATGAACTTTGTGTATATACATTTATTGAGTTTAAATGTTCTGTCCGTGCATAACAATGCATTATGTAATCCGTAGTAAAATATTTTTTTAACCATTACTTATTCTATTCACTGGAGTCAATAAGTATAGATAATCCCCATTTGAGAAATTGCAATCCGTAACAATCCTTTTATGTTTACACGATAAAAACAAAACTGAAACTGCCAGATGTTTTTGCTTGAAAATAGCCTATCCTATACTTTGATTGACATGCCTCTTTTTTGTGGTAAGATTAATTCGATACTTCGTTTGTCATTTTCAATTTATAAACTATTTGTAAACTAAATCCTTTATCCGGTAATGAGATACAGGCTAATTGAAATTGTTGAATTATCAAAATGGAATATAAGTCGAGAACCCGAGTAGCAAATTACTCGTGAAGTCCCAGGGTATTAAATAGAAAAATCATCTTCACTTATAATTTTTCGATAACAACGACGACAATTAGGACGGTAAAGTAATCGATTGAAAAATGTTTATATTATTTTATTCAAAAAACTATTAGATAAATACAATACATTTACTGCAGATGATCTTAATAAAATGAAATGCACAAGGGGCTCTTATTGTAAAAAAAAAGTAAAGATTAAAATATCAAAAGAAACAGCTCGACAACAAATAAAACAAAATAAATAAATAGATAATAAAACCTCGTAAACAAATCAATTGTGTATAGTAAACCTAAAGAAGATTGCAAAAAATAAATTCACTGTTAGTTAAGCACTACAGTTCGTGATCGTTAGTAATTAATTTACAAAATCGTAAGTTCCATATCTAAATGATTATTATGAAGGGACCACGCAATAGGCTGAAATGGACTGGTGGACGAAATGAAAAGGAATTAAGATTGATACAATGCGAATTTTACAAATCCCAAGACAAAAATTCGTTAACTATTCGTAAACTCGCGATTTGAACTGGCAAATTATCACTAAATTGACAATCAAATAACATTGGAGGTGACAAGTTAGATATTGCATCATACGTCGTGAACCGTTTGAAATAAAATTTGAACTGCGATAAACTTTCATTAACAAAGTTACTTTTTTCTCGGTGGCATAAATGCCAAGTCAAATAACGCCTTAGGGCATGATTACCCTGTCACTTTATATCTTCATTATAACTTGTATGATGCTGTTACTATTTAAGTTACTCATTACTGTAAGGTCAACGAAACGTCTAAGTCGCAACAATAACAATCAAGAAATTTCAAACATTTCTTTTGAGGTGTCAGTCGTTTATAAATCATAACAGATGTCCAAACTATCATATATCTGCGTCATATAGTGATATCTAAGAGCGTAAAAGTAAATAACACAAATGTACATAAATATACAAGACGCAGTTTCAATTAATCCTAATAGACCTTTTCAAAATCCATTTAAAAATCTCCAGAACATTGATCACATGGCCATTTTTCAACCAATCACGTACAAGCTCATTAGTATGCACAATTGTGTTAACAAACCAACACAATTGTCCGAACATTCTTTCGCATTTCAGTGCAAAAGAGTGAATTAGAACCAGACCCATACATTATTAGATACACTAATTCTGAACAACTTTTGTCTGATGGCACCATACGCTCTCCGACACAAAGAGTGAAATGTCCATTTGAAATGGGCTGATTAAGCTTAACACTTAAGTGGTCAAGGTCCTCCACATGCCCGTTAGTGGTCAAGGGGGGGGGGGTCCCAACCCCGAAAGAGCGCTTTCACGAAGGACATTTACTTTGAAACTCTAGTCACAGGTAAAATACCTCAAAAGAACTATAACAAAGAAAAAAAATCGAAAATCGGACAAACCGTTACAAAATGGCAGCCAAATCAAATTTTGCCGTGTCGCTTACCGTGTCGCGTCAAAATTTTCCCGCCAAAAAATTGAAAACTCACTTCCCAAGGGAATTTTTCAATAAAATTTGGCTCCTATTTGCAGTATGTAAGTAAAAATACATTCCTGAAATAACATTTGAAAATATGGGCAAAACAAATTTGGAGAGCTCTCTCGAAAATGCTTATTAATGCTAATTAGCAAGGGAAGGGGTGGGTCGATTTGAAATTTTATACCACCAAGTGAAGGGTATGGTAAAGTTAGACAAATACATAGAGGGGCGATGAAAAATTACTTCGCGTCCCCCCCCCCCCCTTGACCACTTAAGTGTTAAGATTTCAGTCACATCAGGGCGATCACACTAAAAGTGACTCTTTAGTGCTATCACTAATTACAAGTTCGAATTCGTACGCAATCATTTAACGAGAACGCGAACTTAACATCCTGGTTATAGTGTTGAAGAGTCACTTTTTCTGTCGGCAATTGCCGGAAAGTGTAAAATCAGCTTCGAAAATTCTTGGAAAGTCTTGTCTTGAAAGGTCTATTACCGAGTGAAATGAAACACATCTTATTTAAAATAGATTTATCCCTCGTCTACCCGGAGGGTAGGGGGGGGTGTTGCAACCCCGTATGGTATTTCCCCGCAAAAAAACCAGCCCCAGGCATTAGGGTAATCTCTTTTACATCTTTTGCAATCATTTTGATGAAAAAATTAGGGGATACCAAATAAGGTGGAGTTAGGGTAGGCCGTCATAGTTCGGGTGCAGGGCGGTTTTTAAGGCCCGGAAAATGCTACGTTACCATTTTGAAAAATATGTGCATGCTATGAAGCTGATATAAAACTTGCAGGACATGTTAGAATTATCATTTGTCCTTTTTATTAGCAAAAAACACGACGTAAATCCGTTGTTTATAACTTTTATGGCAACATTTTGATTTTGGTGGACATTTTTGATTTTCCAATCCGGACGAAATTTATGACGTCAACTTTACGTAACGCTTTGGGCGATTTTTAAGATCTTGGTATCGTTAGATAGGGGAGAACCATGCCTATTTATTTATATCAAAACCAAGTTCATGCGGGGTTCCGTTCCAAAAATTTAGGGGGTTTGCAACATCCCCCTTTGGTAGACGTGTTACCAAAATAGCCTGAGTAGACGAGGGTTAGCCCCCCCCCAAAAAAAAAAAAAAAACAGTTGATCGCCGATTGCACCATAATTGAAACGCAAAATAAAGCGACCCTGAGCATTGAAGTAATAGTTTTTACATCATTTGCGGTCATTTTGATGAAGGTGGGGTTACGGTAGTACGTCAAAGTCTGAGGGTTGGTGGGGGATGTTGGTTGCCACCTCAAAAAAAATAAATCGCCATTTTGAAAAATACCTGCATGATATGGACTTGAAACTTGCAGTAAATGTTAGAATTTTCAATTCCTTCATTTAATAGCAACAAACCCGACGAAATCAGACATTTAGAACTTTTATAACGATTGTTTGAAAAAGTGATCATTTTTACCCGAAGTCGATTTTTTCGGCACGGATATACTTTGTGATGTCATAATTGCGTACATTTACAATTAAACTTACGATCATTCTGTCATTTAAACGTTTATAACCATATGTGAATAAGTCATGTTGACATAACACCTTCTGCCATTAAAATCTCTTCTCAAATTAGAGGCTACGTACACTCGTTATTAGGGTAATTCATCAAGATGTCCACATCAATCATCCATGTCAGAGCACTTTAATCACTTCAAGAATGCCAAGGTCATTACCCGCAATATCTCTAAGTAGATGTGTTTCCTCATCACTAAAATTGTCGAAATTTTGTGACGAAATGGTCAGTAAAATAATATGCCCATTGCCAGACGAGTTGTATCATATATCGGGAAGCCTTATTTTTTTTTTGTAAAGTAAAATTTGATCTATGATTTAAACTGTTTGTTTTCATTAAAGATTATATTTCTTGGTGGCGTTAGTGTCAATGTCAACTCACGCCTCAAGGTATAAATAAAGTATCTTGTCACTTTATATCTTCATTATTACTTATGCGATGCTGTAAATATTAAAGTAACTTATTACTAACCCACTAAAGACGCACCATTAAACTTCAAGGTTGGGGGGGGGGGGGCTGGAAGTTTTTCCGAAAAAAAAAATACTAGACTTTATTACCTACTATTATATAGAGCCTATAGGGGTTCGGGGCGAAGCCGCGGAACATTTTAGATTTGTGACTAAAAAAAAAATTTTGACTACATATATTAGGTGCAAGTAAGTTGGAAAAGAGGAGAGAAATGAGTATATTTTACTTAGTTTAAACCTTGTCGTTATTACTCATGCCTTTTATTACTTAATTGAGAGGTGCTGTAGCATTTATTGATACTTTTGAATTCATTGAACTAAAATAAGTTCAAACCGCGATATTGTAATTTGAGTTTTAAAAAAAAGGAGAGAAAATTGCGTTGTTTGTACAAATACATTTTGTTAATTGAAACTTCAATTTTAAAGTAAAACTAATTTGTGTTGAGTATAGTTCAATATATATGATAGTTTGCACAACTGTTATAGATTTATAAGGAACTGACACTTAAAATATTTGCAATTTCTTGAATAACAATGTTGCGACGAATACGTTGTAGGGACGTACCATTTGACTTTCGGGGGGCTGGAAGTTTAGGTCGAGGAAAGATTTTGTTTCCTTAACTTCCATAAATCAAAATTTTCTTTTTGGTCACTAAAACCTGTGTTTGCTCATTGGAATGAGCGAAAACAGGTTTTAGTGAGTAATATAGCGTTGACATCAACAGGTTATATTTTTAACATCATACAACTTTATCTGTAACCTTTGACAAATTTATTTATATAGAACCTTTATTAAAACATGAAAAACCGTCTGAATTTTAAAATAGTTAATCTCAATCATTCTCTCTTAGATTATTTTTATAACAAGAGAGTCTGCATACTCTCGACAAATAAAAAATGACAGGAAGTTATTTTTCTCGGAAATTGCGATGCTATCATGGTTATCGTTGAGCCTAAAGGATTGCCAAATCCAATAAAATGTGTATGTTCTGTCTCGTCTAAATGCTGTAAGGGAGAAGTAATAAACTGGTTGATGACCCGATTGATTTATTATCAAGATTTTCTGAACTGTCTGTTGAGTACGGGGATTACTGAGTCCTTGTCCGACATTACAAATAACACTCTTACATGCAGAACCCTAACGAAAACTGGCTTTAGTAAAATTATTTGTATCCAGAGGTATTATATGGTATTAAAACAGTGCTTAGGTCAGTTACAGTAGGTATGTACTATCTCAACTGTTTTGCAAGTTGAAAGGTTATCAGACGCTGTTTACACGAGTTACATTCATTTTTCTGCCATAGGTAATAAAAAAACACTCCTAAAGAAGTTGCAATTTTTACACTTCAGTTAAAAGGCCCAGTTGTTTTTACATTTTATTATAAGCATTTTTTTGTTTTAATGTTGCCTCTACTCAACTGTGTTGATCATATAACACACTTAATGTTTATTTATATATCTCAAAATGGATCATATTTCACCAAATTTCACATGGATAATGAGAAAAATACAAGAACTATTTTGCTACCAAAATCTCAAAAAAGTATGAACAGAGTTGATGAAGAAAACAAATGTAATTTTATCATGTCCCGTAAGTTCCAGCCCCAAACCATTCAGATATTTTTTCCGAAATTATGAATTAAAATATGCACAATGCCATTTACAAGCCCCAACCACACCAAAACTTTAAAAGCTTACTCTGTGTTTTTTAGCAACTTCAAATTATCTATTGTGATCATCCCAATGGAAAGAATAATATGTCCTCTTAACGATATGCATTGGCAAGTTATTGGTGCACTTTTACGCAGCAGTAAAAAGAAAAGTGTTAAGTAGAATGTAAAAGAAGATTATATCAATTCTGCTCAAAAATATGCTTTTGGACAAAATATAATCTTTTTGATCTGAGCTTGTGATTTATGAGTGCAATACTTGTATGCTATTGGCATGAAATTGAACTCTTATCAAAGTTAAAACTACGCAAAGTGCTGTATGTTCATGTATTTTCAAAATGTTAAGAAGCCAATTTTAACAAAAATACACGCCAATGTTGTTTAAATATTCTGAATAATTATTTGTTATCTTACATCAAACTCATAGTAACCTCTGAGCCAGAATCGTTCTTTCTAATGCCAACGTGAGACTCAACTTACACCTGTAAGAATTTCCTGTAGAGGGAGGGAAAGGGGTACATATTTGTCCTAACATTTCTCTTAGGGTGAAAACCAATAATCACAATATGTGAAGAACTCTGTCATACATAATGCAAGCGTTATTGTTTAAAAATGTTTTTGTCTGTGTATTTCCACATTTTCAAATGTTGAAAAAAAGAAACGGTTAAAACAATTGCTTATGTACTTGTCGTATATATTAATTTGATACGTCTTTTGAAATGAAAAACATGATAAGTTTATTTATCCTGTTCAAAAAAATATTGTTTCAATTGCCATCTAGTAAACAAAATTGTTTGGAAAAAACGGATATTTTTTAAATGGCTCTTCATTTACGTTTGTTTAACGGTTTTACGCAGATACTGATGCTTTTGGTAAACATTTTCTTGTTTAATTTAACAGTTTAATAATACATCATTTGAAGACGCACTTTTAGTGCATCAAAATATGTAGTTGCAATTTTATTCAAACGTCAAGATTGATCAAAAAATAGTCAACAGCTGCAGTCATTTTTATTCTATCTAATCCTAAACTTATTTACTTATTTATTTATTTATTTATTTATGTATTTAATTATTTATTTATTAACTAATTAATTTATTTATTTATTTATTTCATTTTAATTAATTAATTATAATTAATTTATTAAATCAAGTAGATAATATAAGTCAATAATTAACACTCTGCCAAAGATGCGTTTATCTTTTTATCTATTTTTTTAAATTAATTTATTAATATAAGTCAATAATTTACGCTCTGCCAAAGATGCGGTTTCACAAACCAAAAATTGCATCAAAGTTCAGGATCCTTTATAATGGTTATAGATAGAATTTGAACTACGCTAAACTTGTTTTGGTTTCGTTAAAATGTTTCGTTTCATTTCTTGGTGGCATCAATGTCAATGTCAAATCACGCCTCAAGGCATGATTGTATCTTGTCACTTTGAATCTTCATTTAAAGTTGGGTGGGGGAGTTGCTGTTAAAGCTATCTGTTACTGTAAGGTCAACGAAACGTATTCGTGGGAACATTGTTATTCAAAATATTGCAAATATGTCCGTACAAGAGTAAGTTCCGGATAATTCCAAAAACAGATGTGCAATACTATCGTGCGTGTTATTCTACACAAAAAAAATGGGGGAAAAATCTTAATTCCATCATTGAATAATTTGGTCCTTTTATTAAAACAATGTTTTATATTCCCTGAATTTAAATAATTCTAAAATAATTGTTAAAATTATATATGTATTATACAACGGAAGTTACACTGATCAGAAATGTATGGTATTCCTGTTCACAGTTTACATGATACACCTTGATTTTTGTTTACATTTTTTACTTAGGTAGAGAAGAATACATTAACATAATTATGTTATGGTCTTGTGAACACTTTATAAAAAACACGCTTATTTCCACACTTTATTCTTTATTAAGATTGATATTTAAAAATTGTAAGTTGAGAACAGAGAATTGCATAAATCTATTTTATGCGGCGCAGCTTTTATTCTTGACCGTTTGAAATGAAGCAACCTATATACACAAAAATACATATTTTGTGTACAAAATTGTATATTTTGAATTGTTTGTCTCTAATGCATTCTGTTTGTTTTCCCTGCCTGACTTCTGTACTCTTTTTAGAGTACAAATGCGTGCCCTTGGTTATATGTGCTTTCTTTGTTATTCTCATGTGTTTTTTGATAATAAAGAATGATTGAACAACTTTCATATTTTCTTTCTTTCTATTATAAAACAGACAGACACAGCATTGACACAATTATTATTAGTTTTTTATTTTTATCTGGGACGCGTGGATTCATTTTTTTTTCTTGAAATAATATGATGTGTTATTCTACCACCCCAATTACTCCAAATGCTTTTTATCTTAAGTAAGTAGCGCCTTTCCTTCTCAAAAGGGCAATGACACACATATGCCATTCATGTTTTTCATTACAAAGGAAAGGTCTATATATATCACCAATCATCCATTAAAGAGCATTTGAATCTATCTCAAATGCCCTCAAGTAAACCAAGGTTATTACTGGTTTACTTATTTGGAAACACTTCAGCCTTATTTATAATATTGAAGTGTTATTATTACACTCCTATAAATAACACTACCGAATGGTTTAGCTGACGACATAAACATCTTTTAACTTTGATATTGTGGTTGTATCTCATATCATAACGGCAAGCTCTTTCCTCCTGCCATATAATAATACGTTTAAAATCATATGTGAATAATAGATGGTGACATAACACCTTCAACCACAAATACCTCTTAGTTGTTTGCCAACTTAACATACTCGTCATTGAGGTAATCCTTCAAGGTGTTCATATTAGTCCCCTGTTTCAGGACACGTAAATCACTTCTCACGTATGCCAAGGTCATTACATGCAATATCCAAAACAGATGTACTGAGTCATCTTTTTTTCCCCACCATTTCTAATGATCTTTATTTTAAGATATCGGTGAGGTACTTCACTCATTTTTACGTCATTCACTTGGAAATATCATATCTAGTCTTCATCTAAAATATGTGAATCGAAAATAAACAGAAATGCTTTATGCAAGATCAAATCCTAAGACGCAGTCGCACATTAACGTATTGAGCATAACGTAGAAAGGTTTCGAATACCAAATGAACACCGTGGTATGGATAATTAATACATTGAACGTATATATACGTAATGTGTATAATGGACACAATCGTATGGATAAATTTAACGTACTTCTTAACCTTCGTCCATCCAAGGTATTTTCTACTACATCGTCACCTAAGGGTGGGGGGGGTTAACAGTCAAAGCCCCCCAAAAGTCCAAACAATTCCATAAATGCCCACCAAAAACACCTTTAAAGCACCAACACACGTAAATGTATGTCGTTTCTTAATAAAATACTGCAAAAAATGGCTGGAAAACTACTGAAACCTTTTTTTGTTTTGCTTGTCAGAAACTTTTTCCTCCAAAAGGTCCACTTTTTTGAAAATCCGCCACCCCCTTTCAAAAATCCTGGCAACGGGCCTGTCACACCCCCCCCCCCCCTTTACGTAATAATGACGTCATAAAGTACTTTAGGTCGGACAATTTTGCCGAAATCTGATTTTCGGCGAAAATAAAAAAAAAATCAAAAATTCGCTATAAAAGTTCTAAATATCAGATTTTCATCGATTTTTTTGCTAATGAATAAAGGAAATGGTAGTTCTAAAATGTTCTGTAAGTTTAAGCTTGTTAGCCCGCAGATATTTTTCAAATTGCCGACTTTTATATAGGGGGGTTTGGTTACCACCACCCCCTACCCACGGACTTTGACAGCTTACCCTACCCCCATAAGGTGGTACCCAAAATGTCATCAAAATTACCGCACAGGATGTAAAAAAAAATATTGCCCGGGGTCACTTTGTTTTGCTTTTTGGAGCAATCGGCGACGATCCGTGAGGGTGGGGTGGTAACGAGGGTTAAATGTATTAGTATCGCCATCAGTTTTTCATTAGGGTAACATATGCACTGAAAGGACATTTATTATAAGAGACAAAAACAGTTACCAATATCTTAAGACATCAAGGACATATACAAGAGCAGTATTAGTTGTAGTACAACGTATGTGAAACATGTCAAATTTGGCAGAAATAAGGATTATATATAACATTGGAACGATCAGGGAAAAGAAAATAGTTTAATATTGTACTAAAATACAAAATATATAGATTCAGCATATTTACCTCCAGCGTTGTATAAATAAATTGATGCAACATTAATAATACTACACAAACTGCCTCGGGTGTGTGATCAAAGTCAACCCATCTTTCCGACACTTCGAGGTCACCTTCCCACCATACCTTGCATGCCGTGTAAATGTTTCTAATATCGACATGTCCCAAACGGACACTTTGGTATTGATAACAAATTGAACGTAAAAAGGACACAACCAAATGAACAACGAATTGAACGTACTTCTAGCTGTCTTTGTATTCTTGTACTCAAATTCTTAGCAGTGTCACTTTAAAATACAAAGATAAGAGGAAAAGACGAAGTAATCAATTATTATGTGCATTTGGTTTTCAGTCCATGCTCGCTTCGGCAGGTTATACTCCAGTCTTCCTCCTGCATTCAAAAAATTAAAAAACATCTTGGAGCCCTGTAAAAGATAAGCTTCCTTTAGCATACTTGGTACCAAGTACCAAGTTGGGTTTCCTTGGCGAAAGGTTAAACAAGGTGAGATTTTTATGATCTAGAGATATACAAAGTAACATTAAAGAGAAGTATCAGTTGTAGTACAACGTGTGTGTAACTTCTTAAATATACATAACAATCCTACATATCGGAAAGATCAAAGAAAAATTGTAAAAAAAAAAGGCCAAAAATTGCCATTTTGGTGGCAGCGGTGGGATTTTTTTAAATACATTTGGGCATTAAAAAAAAAACCTACGATAAAAATCAACAATTTGAGAAAACCCTACCTGGACATGTGTTTCAAGATTAAACAAATGTTCTACATTTCGCGAAATAAAATTTTAGTTTGGCTTTCCAGAATTTTTCATTTTTGTCAAAAAATTGATATCATCATCATGTTCAGGGTAAAAATCCGCTTCTAGAAAATGTATACTTTTATATAGCTTATTCAATTAGTTTGAGAGTTATATAAGTTGATTTTTCCAGGACATGGACAGTTAGTTATATAAATAAACACTGAATAGTCGTTTGGACAACGGGGAGCACCGTAGATGAGTCCAACTTGTTTATTTGAGAGCACAAAATATGATAAAGTATTATTATTTTACATTTAATCTTATATTGATAAATTGTTTTAATCTTTTCATCAAATTGTATTTCAAAAATGTAATCGATCTTGAATGCTGATGGTTGTAAATATTCAAATGCTTAATTTGATTATTTTATTACAAGAGAGATAAGTATTTAAGGCTACAGTCCCTAAAAACGTCTTGCTCGACTGAATGTCATATTTACTGCAAGTTGTTACCTGCTTACACCTATCAGAATATCACAATTTTTAGCGTACATATTTAATAGAGTCTCTAGTTTATTAATTGAACTTTACTAGTGATTTCACGTCCATTATCAAGATCAAAATGACGCCTAAAGACTAGTTCGAAAAAGTTGACCCTTTTTCGCCGAAACCTCATAATTTCATGATGTTCGAACAATTCGACTGGTTTCAAATTTTGACAGATTTTAGGCTTGGTACTTCTTATTGAATTACAAACAATATTTCATAAATATGCTGAGTTGATTTTAAATGATAATGTAACAAACCCGGGTTGTTTTGCCCGAAAATCCGGACGTGAATTACGACTCTTAGTTTGCCCTGTTTGAGCTGTGAATTGCCTGTTTTAAGTATCTACATTATCTACATTTTGTCTGATATACGCATTCGCATAATTTTCTTAAAAATTAAGCATTCCAATGAGGCAAAAATTGCAATTTTTATGTAAACAAAAGAAAAATACGGCATTCTAATGTTTATGTTTTAGATTTTAGTTCACAATCTCAACGCTACCTTGATAGCTCAGCGGTAGATCTCTCGCTTCGTAATGCATGACTAACCCCCGCGATAATCCATGGTTCGAGTCCCCGCAAAGGCAGTGGAAACTATTTATCTTTTCATGATTGAAAAATAGTTAGGATTCACATTTTCCTGAGCATATGGATTCCTCGTACCCTTAAGGCTAGAAATTTTCATGTAATCACATGCTCACAAAATTGATATTGAATAAGGAATGTTAAAATCTATTCCTGTTCCTAAACATGTATTTACAAAATAGTGTCATATCTTAAAAACTTATTATTCTAGAGTGTTTGCCGTAAGTCTGCTGGTAATAAGGCCAACGGTTTTATAACATATGAAGTGTGTAATTGACATTAAGCACAGCGGTTTCAAGTGACACTAGAATATATGCTCAAATATTTATATATTTAATGTCAATAAGCTCTCTGTAAAATACTTCCATTCTCGGTCTCTAGGACATTCAGTTATAGTTGTGAATACACGCTAATTTGAATGAACGAAACAAAGGCTATTTTGGTATGTACGGTCAAAAATATTTTTAGGATTAATCGATTGAACATGTTAGTAGACACATAGCTCATTTCAAGTAATGTTCACATACATCTACAGTAATTGTGCGTAAAGGTGATTTTAAAGTTTCAGAGCAAAATTCAAACATTATGAGTAAATATTTGTTCATGTTCTTTTTATACAATTATTGTAACACTAAATTAAAAAGTAATTGACTAATGACTACTATCTGCACACTTACTTTCCGGGATAAGTAAGGACATGTATGCGGAACTTGTGGCATCCAATTTGAAAAATGTACATTTTGATCTTTGATCATATATATCTAAAATTTACATTGAACATATTATAGAACATACACACCGGCATGCTATTAATTTTATTAATATACTAATGTCTCAACATCACACTGTTGGGATCAGGATTTCACGTGGCAATAAACAATTGAGGCGCAACTATTTAATGACATGCGATGCTATATTTACAGGATGCTCAAATTATTGCTTTCATTGTTGGTGTTGTATGTATTTGACATTTTGAATAGCTGTGTTTGAGTAACATTTCCTTTGCCATGTTTGCGATACTTTTTCCAAAAAGCAAAACGAAGGTAGGCATTTCTAAAAGAAATATATACTTCTCGATAATAACAACGTGACCAGACGTAACATTGGTTTCAGGAAATGGCTATTGATGCGAGGTTAGTTATGTCAGCTTGAAACTCTTGAAAGGAAACTCGATGCCTGGAGAAAGATTTGATCTCAGCTTTCAGTTAATACTCGAGCTTGGAATGGTAGATATGTATATAATGCATAATGGCATAAAAGTTGATAGTCTGCTTGTCCGGTTTGTAAAGTATTTAAAGAGATTAAGCGATGTAAAGACAGCATGAATAAGGTGTTTTGAAATTCCAACTGGTTATTTTACATAGAATAGGAATCTGTTAAAAAAACATCACGTTTGATTGTCTATTCCAACAAATGCAATTGTATGGCTAGCTTTTAGAAATTACACATAGAATAATCAAAAGGGAGAGGGGAAGGTTGCAACCCCCTCTCGGTCTTCCCTATTGAATAAATACATGTACTAAAAATAAGCATTTAGGTAATCTCTAAATGGCGGAATGTCGTCCAAAGTCGGGTGTATTATGGGAATTAGTGTAACCCCGTAAATCTCAACTTGCCATTTTGAAAAAAAGTACCTACATGCTATGAAGCTTAAACTTACAGCACATGTTAGTATTTAATTTTCCTTTTTTATTAGCAAAATACTTGATAAAAATCCGAGAATACCAGTGCACATAGTAACGACTTCATACGATGAGATTTAGACAAATATCAAAACATAAAATGAGGATATGTCTTCGGAAGTTGAAATAGGCCAACCATTGCCAAGGGCATCATGAGGTACAGAAATAAGTGAGACCATTCTAGAAAATCTCAACCCTTTGTCACCCCTTGGGGTGATTTAGATATGTTTGAGATACTAAACAGTGATATATGTTATGTCAAAATATCAGAATAATTGGATCAATCATTAAATATCAATCATTCTAGAGTGTTGTATTACTGGGAAACATGATGTTTGCTCTATTTCCGAAATATAAGCAGCACAAGAAATAAAGTAACTATCTTTTATACGCCATGCAAAAACGAGAAGAAGCTTTGTTAATGTAGACATTCAGATGGGGGCGGTCTAGGTATCTAATGAATTTTGTATTGTGTTTTTTGGCTCTATGTGTGTGGGGGGGGGTGTGTTTTGCTATTATGTTTTTCATTTTTTTTGGGAATGGACCATCGGGTAGATGAGTGCCACTGTTGTAAAAGTGAATTCCAATAAACTATACTATACTATACTATACTATACTATACTA
>JXSR01S073310.1:23349-39946 GCA_000969725.1 Ophiothrix spiculata
AGGTTTTCCCTATTGTATAAATACTAACAATAGGTAACCTCTAAATGGCGGAAGGTCGTCCAAAGTCGGGTGATATATAGGAATTATTTTTAACTTGTTATTTTTGAAAAAAACTTGTTATTTTTGAAAAAAAAAACATACCTACATGCGATGAAGTTTAACTTACAGGACCTGTAACTTCAAGGATAACTATGGGAGCATTTCTACCCAAAAAGGATTAATAGCATGTTTCAAATCCAATATTTATAATGTTTGAAAGTCGCTTATATCCATTTTTATGCACGTAATTGTATTTAAAGGTTACATGAAAAGAGACTATCAAGTAGTTTTTATAAATTTGTTATAACAAAACTGAGTGAAAAACAACAACATAAAATTCCGATTATGCACGATGCTCATAAAAGCTTTCAAATATACCGCCTCGCAATCCTGTATTTGACGACCTCAAAAACAATCTCTTTGAACTGGCTGAGTGAGATTACGCTTGTTAGTGTACGAAGAGTTTCATAAGACCCTGGAATATACACCCAGTAAACTATTATATGTATTGTTTAATATCCGTGGATCTCGAAAATCTCTGAACCCTTACCGACGTCATCCGACCTTGCATTCATACTAGTTGTCGCTTTGTACTTTCTGTTCAATGTACAATATCAAAACACCAGATGAAACAAAGCAAGACGCGACGTCGAGACAAAGCTATCGAAGTATGTAAGCATCATAGTAGGGCAGTTCAGATTGATTGTTTTTCGAGGTCATAAAAAAGCGCTATATTTGAAAGTTGTTTTGAGTATCGTTGACTATTTGTGCTTCATTACAATTTTATATTGGTGTTTTCCACTTTGTTTTGTTATAACGACTGTATATGAAGCTACTTATATTTTCTTTTCCTGTAACCTTTAAGTGGTCATTTTGATCACAGTAAAGGCTCCATGATATATTTTAAACATGCTAACAACATTATATTGGGAAGAAATATTCCGATTGTTACCTTTCAAGTCATTTACATTATTATTATTTTGTATTGGGTGTTTTCAATTATGTTTCAAAGACACCTTAAACCTATTTGTTGTGCCTAAAATGGTATTTCGATGGCCATTTGGGATCTCAGTACAGGTCCCATATTGGATTTGAAACATGCAAACACCCTTATTGTTACCCTGAAAGCCATTTTCCATCGATAATTTTGAACATTTCCTGTTGAGGATACAGTTTCAAAGTCACTTGAACACATGTTTTAGCATAAAATGATATTATGGTGGCCATTTTGAATCTCATTACAGGTTCTATATTTGAGTTGAAACATGTTAACACCCTTCTTTGGGAAGAAATGCTCCTATATTGATACCATCAGAGTCATTTTCCATAGATTATTTTGAACATTTGGTGTTTTTTCTACTATTTTGAAGTACTTCCAACTCATTTTGCACATAAAAACATAATTTGGCAGACATTTTGGATCTCAATACAGACACCATATTGGATATGGCATATGCTAACACCCTTGTTTGGGGGAAAAATGCTCCTATTGTTACCCACAAAGCCATTTTCCATCCATTATTTTGAATGCTTGATGTTTTAGATATTGTTTCGATTTTGGATCTCAGTACAGGCCCCATATTGGATATGAAACATGCTAACACCCTTATTTGGAAAGAAGCTACATACCTAGCCAATTTCCGTCAATTATTTTAGAACATTTTGTGTTCTAAATACTGTTTTGAAGTGCCTCTTACCCATTTTTTTTCACATAAAAATACATTTTGGCAACCTTTTTGGATCTCAGAACAGGCGCCATTTTGATTTTGATGTATGCTTACAATATCATTAGGGTGTACATGATCTTGTTTTAGCCCTTTATGTTATTTTATGTTGATTTTTTATGATATCAGGCATTTTAACAGGCGTTTTGGTCGATTTTAATGGAAATCATATATTTTGGCCGCCATTTGAATTTGAAATATGCACATAACATGATTTGGAGTCAGATGTATTTGCCATAGCTCAAAAAGCCATTTCCAAATAATAATGTTGAATATAAAGTTTCTACATTACCGAAATATGCCGAAAATCGGCACTTTGGCGGCCATCTTGAAAAATGGCCGATAGGGACAAAAAAATTGAGGTGGCTCATGATCTACATCTGTTTAGATAACCTTCCTCTACATCTGTGCCAAATTTCATGCTTTTATCACAAAATGAACATTAGGTTAGCTATGATGCACCACTAGTAGTACCTTTTCTGTTTTTTAAATCATGTGGTGTTTAGATAGATTAACGTAATCTCTTTTACTTTCTTTGTGGAACTTACAGAGCATGTAGGAATTGTCCTTTGCATTATTTGTTATCACAACATTGACAAAAATCTTAAATGTAAAGCTGCATTGCAAAATACTTATTTGGAGCCTATTTTTGCAAAAAAGTCTGGAAGTATTAATGACAGAATAAATGCTTTACACCGTGGTCGATTTGAATGATTTTTGAATTGTCGGATAGGGAAAGACCATACCTACCTTTTGGTAGCAAAACAAAGTTAATCGACATTTTGGTTCGACAAGAATTAGGGGTGTCGTAACAATCCCTCCCTGTGTGTCTAGACGTGTTACAATAACTAGATTCATGTTTTTGAAAAGCATTCTGGAAATTAAAAAATTAGTAAAATATTAAGAGATATTTAGAATACAAGTGCACATCGTGACGACTACAAGCGATGATATTTTGATAAATGTCAGAAAATACACTCGAGGAGAGAATATATTTACGGACGCAGAAATGGGCTAACCATTGCCAAGGGCAAAGCTGAGGTACAAAATAAGTGATCACCATAGGAGAACATCTTAAAACAGTGTCATATCATCCCCTTTGATGGTTAAGATGATTGACATAACCGATATTTTGTGTTTTTACAATGACACACGTTATTCAAAATATCAAACAAATTGATCATGCATTCAATATCGGCATTCTAGAATGCGGTCTTAATTTGAAACATGTTGTTTGCTTTTCCATCATCACAAGAAATAGAGTACTTAAGTTTTCTACGCAATGTAACTACAAGTGGAATTACTTTCTTTCTTTATAAGTAAAAATTATGAAGGGGTGATATAGATGGGTTTTTTGTTATTATTTCATATTGAATTTTGTACTAACATTGAATAGACTCCTCAGGATTGGTAGATTTAAAAATATACTTAATAGCATTCGTCTACCCTGGAGGGGGGGGGGGAGGTTGTTGCAACCCCCTTAAAACAACCCTTAAAATATTCCGGGGCCTCACCACCACCTACACCCAAACTTTGACGGCCTACCCTAACCCCATCTTAGGTGGTACTTCCCTATTTTTTTCATCAAAATGACCGCAAAGGATGTGAAAGAGATTTCCCAAATGGCTGCGGTAGGTTGCTTTTGCGTTTTTATGTAGCGGGGAAAAACAAAAAAAGATCGATTTTGTTTAAATTTATTATGACATTTCATCCTTAAAGGACGTGTTTGTATGTTGTACATTCTCAGGCTTCACTTAAAATAAACAAAATGTACGAAATGTCAAGGTAAAACTAGTATGACTTGTTTTGTAAATTGGGCCAACTTACTCCACAGGATGGGCCAACTTACCCCGCATGAGGGTAAGTTGGCATTTTTAACATTATGTTTTTTTATAAATACGATAAGCCGCAGAGTCTTTAGTATTTACGCAACATTGAGTTCGGGTATATATCTATCTAGTGTAAACAGGAAAATCTTCTAGACCTTATCATGTCCGATTAATGAGCGTTTGAACAAATAAGGGGTCAACTTGTCCCACCGTCCCCTATCTTTTTTTTTGTACTTTTGCCAAATAACAAACAAACAAACAAACATATACAGGGGTTGAATTTGACAATTGTGACCGTTCATCCCAAACGAATATGCCGCCTTTTCTAGTTCTTTTTGTCATTTTCACTGTTTTAAACATTTGCAAAGATCATGCTTTAAGGATAAACATGACACCCTAATGAACTTCACACGATTTCCAGAAGTCAAGTTATGGTCTGTCAAAGGTTGTAAGGAAGTAAAACGTTTAACTTAGATGAACGCGTTCAAAGATCAGTAAGCTTTATATATTCTGTTGATTGTCTTAAAATATGCAGATTTATTTCACATTCCTATCATTTTCTTGATATGAAACTTTGCTGATATTTTGTAGTAAGCACAACGATTGTGATTCTGTTAAAAATCAATTTCGTTAAATTACGACCTTGACATATATTTTCACCTGTAGCGCAAAATGAAGTTTATGGCATTTACGGCTCAAACGGACAATTAATCTTTGCATGCTTCCATATATATCGCTGACACTTCAAATAATGTAAAAATGCAGAAATGTTAGGAAAAAGTTCGAGAATATACTGATTTTTTCTAAAGGCTCTATAAACTTCAACATGTTAGAAATTAAAATAAACTATATCAATCTAGTGACTCGTTACGAATGAAAATTAACAATCTTTACGCTACTAAAATGCGTGTACACCCCCGGGGGCACTCCAATTAGACATTGACAGGGTTTGCGGCAACAATCTCATAGGGATATTTCGTTGACAGGGTCTTTCAGTCAGGAGCTCCCCAAAATAGAGGGATCATTAGGTGAAGTGAAAGGTAAGGGTAAAGGTTAAGGGGACGGCCTGGGTCGGGGTGACCATCTCTCTTTCGAAAAGATTGAAACATCCATTATGTTGTAATCTTAAATGAAAATGAAAATTGATGATGAAAGTAAATAATGTAAGTTTTTAAAACATGCAATACAGGGGCTCAAACGGGGAGATCTCAAGAGTCGTAGTTCACGTTTTGTTTTTCACGATTCTGATATCTACCCGTTTGAGCTCTGTATTGTCTGTTTTAAAAATCTACATTATCTACAAATCTAGAAATATATTGCTCGATTAATAATACACATGGGCCTCTTTTCTTTGGTCATTTAGAAGTTGTTAACACACGCTTGTCTGAAAATGGTATGATGGATATGGAATGACATTTTGTTCCGTATGTCGATAGAAAAGGTGGCTTCAGCTTATGGCAAGGTTATGACAAGTATACCGTGAAAAAGGTTTTACAGAGAAAATAATACATTTGGCGTTCCTCGATAACACGTTTTGAGTATTAAAAATATATATTGGCCTCTTATACTTTTAGTTTAATGGGGAATATGTTTCTGAAGAACTAAAAACAAAAATTGCAAAATGACCTTCCCTTTAACTTTTCATATTTAGGAAACATTTGATCTTCCGTTCGAAAGTTATTGTCGCAAATGAACTTTTGAAAAGTGAAATTCTATGTAAATAAATGTTTAATAGTATTTTATTGTTTTCTCAAGCTGCTATTTTTTAACTCAGCTGCCCTTTCAAAATCTGTATCATGAAATATATGATGGCTTTGGCTCCACTTCACTCATTTGTGGAAATTAAACTTATAATAAAAGTAAATAAAATTTGAAAAACAGTGCTTCTTAACTTTATCAGAAATGGCTTTTAACGATAATTTATCGCTGCGGGTAGGATTTCTCAAAAATTGTATATCCTAAAGGTGCGTTTACACTGTGACGTATTGGGGGTAACGACAAGCAACGTAGACCTGCGTATTGCAGTTTTGAATTTAACGCCGGTCATCGTTAGTTAAATCAGTTAACGTTGGCACACGCCTCTAACCTTCGCAGACTGTCGTTACTATCGATCGCTTTCAGTTACAAGTTTTACAATTTTGAGATGACATAGAATAAGATTTGATGTCGGTGAGATCTCGTTGGCCACCGCAACACTCAGTTTCCATGATCGTTTGTATCAGTATGTTTACGTTTAGAGGTCGTCACAATTTCGTGGTAATCGTTGTCAACAACAGTGTGTTACAGGGATGTGAGTAGGAATGATTGTACCACCCGCACAGGGTTGGTGCTTTTCTTGATTTAAAAAAAAAAAAATTAAAATCACGATTTTTTAAGATTAAAATCGGATTTATTTGATTTTTTTAAGAATGCAAAAAACATGATCATAAAAAAAATCAGGTTTAAGCTGTATTTGAACTGCTTTTAGACCAAATACAGTCGACAAGTATTCTTTTGAAATTTCTATTTCAACATTTGACAAATAATCCACTAAATTAAATGAAACAAAAATTACAAAAATAAAAAAATAATCTTTACATTTAGTGATTCAATTGGTGTCCATCAGGATACGCAACCGCCTTGGGACTGAAAAAGCTGTGAAATAGTGGTCTTGTTCAAAGCTTTGAAAATGGAACAGATCCAAAATTTAAAGTTATGATTAGCTTCTACATATTAGTAATAATTCTTGATTCCGATTTGAATGACAGCCTTTCCTCTTTTCTAGCTAAATAATAAGAAAATGAGTACAACATAAATGTATGCTGAAAATTTCACTTGATCTGACCATTAATTTTCAAGTTGCAAACTTCATTTATGAAAAAATATTTAAATCAGTGGTTTTTTTTTTAAATCCAAGTGATTTAAATCGCGATTTAAATTGCACCCGCACAAACTTCAAGTCACGTTACTGTTGCCGTGACCAGTCGAAAGCATTCGTTCCTTTACGTTAGCCAAGGTCAGTGTTTGATTTTTTTTTTGAAAATATACGTGCTGTTTAAAATAGTATGTAAATAAAACAGCAAACGCTAAATGTAAAAGAGCTAAATCAGTTATCAGTCCTAAAATTGTATATAGATTAACGATTCTCTTCTACATTGTATAATGTTTAATGTTACAATCACTATTCCAACAATACTAGCATACATTAATTATCGGTAGAGATATATTCAGTAAACTAGTTAATGGACTTGTCAATTGGATGGTGCACTTGAAGTAGCAATTAATAATTTGATTGCTTAAGTTATTCCAAAAGCAGACACAAAATTAGGATTTTTAAAAATTGGTTAGTTTTATAAGGGTTATTGTTTTTTGGACCCGAACTCCCTTAAAACTTGGTTTTGCTGCCGTGTGTAGGTGAAATCCTCCGCAATCCAAGAACACCAAGAAAAACGTCTTTTACTATCATAGCATTGTGACATCGTAATTGTGACATCTTAAAGTACTTCCGGATCGCAAAAAATGTGACTCTCGTCAAAATGACCATCTCAAATTGTTGCTGTATAAGGTCTAAATATGATGCTTTTAACACTTAAGTGGTCAAGGGGGTCCATATGGACCTACCATTTGGTTTTTTGCGCGTTAGTAGTAATTTTTCATCGCCCTTCTATGTATTTGTCTGACTTTACCATACCCTTCACTTGGTGGAAAAAAAAATCAAATCGACCGACCCATTCCCATGCTAATTAGCATAAATAACAGTTTCGAGGGCGCTCTTCAAATTTGTTTTGCCCATAAAATCGTAACCGAACATCTTTTTTCAAATTTCATTTCGGAAATGTATTTGTACTTACATACTGCAAATATGAGCCAAATTTTATTGAAAAATCCCTTTGGGAAGTGAGTTTTCAAATTCTTGGCTGGAAAATGTTGACGCGACACGGCAAAATGTGTCACTTGGCCGCCATTTTGTAACGGTTTGTCCGATTTTCATTTTTTTTTCTTTAATTTAGTTCTTTTGAAGTATTTTACCTGTGACTAGAGTTTATCTTAATTCAAACGGAATATAAACTAATAGATACCTTGTTCATTAATACGTCATCCTTTTGTACCGTCCTTCATGATGAGTAGAGCATCAAAAGGAGTTTAGGCGTAAGCGATATAAACACTTAAAAGAGGTCATCTTTAAGTCAATAAGACTTAAAGTTTTTCCTGTCTTGCTTTACAAACAGCTAACAGCTGTTCACCACTCTTTTTGTTTTATTGCTACTAAGTATCAAAAAGTCTGGGTGATTTTGAAACCCTTCAGTGATTACTTTATTCAATTTGAAGTCAAACCTTTCAAAGTTCAGCTCTCCTCTTAGCAATAGAACTTGCGTAATCCGATTTATTGTAATACGAGTGTATCGGTACTGCAATGCCCAACAACCTTAACATGCAGAAGACCTTCCATCAGCGCAACAAGGTAAACGAATAAATAACGAATAATTTTGTTGTTATTATTGCATCTTAGAACTTTGTTGGATTTGTTTAACTTCTCTTTGCAAGTTTAAGACGGTTAAGTTGATTAATGTGATTAAGCTGTTTCGCAAATTAAGGAGAATGTTGACATAACCTTGAAAGATGGCTGATTTTGTCCTTTCATGCCAGGCAAATGCCTGTAATTTAAATAGTAACAAGATTCGAAATTGAAATTGGTTTAATGATAGCTTAAATAATCTAAAGATAAACATTTCTCAGTGACACTAAATCTAATGCATTATTTTGTCATTTCTCAATTAATGACACATTTCGACAAAACATTTATCTTTGCAGTAAATCAAATTCCATCCAAAGATTATGCAAATGGAATTAATAGTATGTGTAGATGTGTTCTCTCTTCTCCCAAGAACATTTATTGTTCAACGTATCAAGTAAGGATGATTTATTTCATTCACCGTAAACAGTAACTGTATCCAGCCCTGCTTGTCAGGATCATACTTTGCAATCTATATATTCAAATACTAATCTTTTAGGAAGAGTTAGTGTATTTAGCTCTTAAAAGAGCTAAATACACTTCGTCATTTTCATTCATAATTTTTCTCATGGTGTAATATTTTCACCACTATGTTAAATTTTTATTCGGAATGAACATTTGTATTTTGATTATTACTCATGGTGTAAAATATTTGCCATGGTGTAAAATGTTTACCATTTACCAAAATGTTCATAATGGTAAAATATTGTTTGCATCATTTTGCAATGATTACTCACCTGTTGTAATTTGATAATTCATAGTACATTGCTTTCATTTGTAATTGTTGTTTACAAACAATACCATAATTAGCTGAGTCTTTTCATTATAATCTGTAGGCTAATTACTATTTTGAAGAGGATTTGCTCACTACTTCATGTTTCTACAATAATAAAAAATAATTTTTACAACTGTATGATTTTTTTATTATTCTTATTGTAGTTTTTGCGGTTTACTCCGATCGATAATATAGTCTAGACATTCGAGATCAATATACAATCAGTTTTTTTAAAATGGTAAAACTGTATAGGTGAAAACATACTCTTTTAAGCTATCAAACATTTGGTGCAACAAGTCTTTGTTATTACATTAATTCCAATGCATTTTCTAATCAATAACGGATAATTGGTGTTGAAAATCACCACGCAAAGAAAATTTGGTAGAGTATTGATTTTTCATCACCAAGCATCCGTTACTAATAGAAAATACATTGTAACCATATATCAGATTATACGATGACAAAGACTTGATGCACCAAATGTTTGGTAGCCCATAAGAAGTATGTTTTGACTTTATCTCGCCCTTAAAATTATTAATTTGATTTGTAAGAAGGTCAAATGCAAAGGTAACTTTCAAGCAATTATATTTCAAGTGTTAAATCTAATAGCTTAACCATGTTTCCGTCAGACGAGGATTAACAGATAGTTTAAAATGCAAATATTTAAAAACTATGCATCATTCCTTCGTATATTTGACATATTCACTCGTATAACAAATGCATCAAAATTTTCCATTCACTGTGTATATATGCGTCTGGCTGTAGCTTAGTATCCAACAAGTGTCATCACATAAGAAGAGCTTTCTGGCAGATGAGATAAAGGCATGATAAGGGTTTTTCTTCAGTCAGTTTTTAATCTATATTGTCTTTCAGCTAACGGCTATTATTCACTAAGGTTCCGCACAGCCTCGACGAGTGGGTATTGATGTCAAGCTTGAAATTAACTTAAAAATAAGCGTCAAACATGTAAAATTCTAACGTGTAATCCGCATGCTCACTCAGAGCAGTTGATGAACTTAGAGAGTCGCCACGGTTTTTCCTATTTCATTGTTTTTACTGGTAACTGTTGATGTGTCTATTTTTCTTAACTATGTCCTTATACAATTTTTGTGATGACATGCCATTAAATATAATTAAAAATGTTTTGATATTTCATTTTTAAGACTGATATTTATCTTTACACTGATTTATCGAATCATTTTGGCGATATTTATGAAGTTTGCCATAAAAAGATACATACTTACATCGCAAATGTTAACCTACGCTACACCACCAATTTATAAAAGCCGCTTTATAAAATATCCTAACCTTGGTTACCAAGAAGCAAAACATTTCTGGACTGTTAAGATATAAAGATATAGCAGCTGGTAAGAACTGGACATCCGCCACGGCGGTTGTCCGCTTGAGTTTGAAGTGTCTTTAAAGTGTCTGAATACCCTTGATAAACATAAAACGTTAAAAAACGGGGTTTTAGTTTATAGTAGAACAAATACCGGATTTTAACAATATAATATTGAAAATGTCAGAAAACAAAATCTTCTTTTTAATGGTACATGTATAATACCGAAATTAATCTCTATTTTTACGGCGTAATACCGGAAGCTAGGTTTGCGGTAATACATCGTTAAAACTTTTTTCTATCTTCAACAGTACACAGCATACTAAATATTTAATAGCACAGGAATCATTGTTAAATATATTATTTAAACTGAACATAATGAAGGATTAAAAACAAAAGCATGTGATATTCCTTCGATAAAATGAATTAAACCCCCAAACGGTTTTCGTAAATCTACAGATTCCTGTAAATTTAGCGATTACAAAATTACGTTTTGTGTTTAATTGTGCATTTTACAATTTTAAAATGCTTATCAACAAGAATAACAAAAAACAACAATCTAAGATGGCTAAGATCTGCTGTAAGTAACTTCTTTCAATAAGCTCTTAGTATAATGTAATAAAAGACAACAACTCAGCGACATTTACATCGACTTGCTGTAACCTTATCCACAAATGCGCCTTTAGCAGAAGATTGGAATAATACCGCGGTTGCACAAACGAATCTACCATTGTTTGTGTCAAGTTTCTTGTTCCTAGGAGTAGGTTTGCGATTTGTGATCTATCCAGATACCCTCTAGAGATCACGAAATTCAATATTTCATTATAAGTACATTAAAATACATGTTGTTTCAATAATTAAAAAATATTTTGAAACTATTCCTCAAACTCTTTGGTCATTCCTCACTTTAAGACAAATTCTGGCATTAGAACATTTCATGCTTGAGCAGCTCATCTTTGGAATGATAATATTGATTCAAACACTCGCTCTAACTTTGATACTCAATCAATTTAAAGAAGTTCTTGCCAAAAGTGATAAATAGCTGTTCATATATGTTCCATTGTAAATATTATTGTATAATTGTTTCATTCTTGCTTTGTATATATCAAGTTATATTCTGTGAATATAATAATCAGGGCCTCCTAGAATAGCAGTGCTCAGTCACTGAAGGAGCTACCCTGAATAAAGAAAGCTTGAATAAATAAATAAATTAATTAATTAAACGTGGTTATGAAGACTTGTAAAAGATTCATCCGAATCAAGAAAAACGTATAATTTATCAAAATACACATTGATACGTCGTAATCAGTTCTAGTTCTCAAAACAGATTTCTTTCTTTGGATTTTTACAAAGCCGGATTTCCCCCTAATAATTAGTTCCAAATAACCATAAACATATTCTCTTTACAAACAATTATTTTGATTTTTAATTTACAAAAGTAAAACTGCTCACCACTGTATGTTTTTCATGAGTTGATATTTTGAAATATCTGAGACCAAAGTTGCATGCTTTATCGGAGAATGAGCCTCTAGGTAAAAATACATGTCAATGTCGTAATTTGCCGAAATTGTTTGGTTTTGTTTGTTTGTTTGTTTTTTTCTTGTTGACAGTTTCACGATCGTTTCCTTACTTTAAAACAGTAGAAATAGCAAAGTTTTGTTTAAGAAAACGATCGGAACTATCTCATATATATTTGATATATTAAGGACAAGCAACATACATTATACGCCTTACTGATCTTTAAACGCATTTATCTCAGTTATACATTTTACTTCCTGATTCATTGATGTGTCATTATAATCCTTATAATACAACGTGAGATTCAAAACTGTATAAGAAAATAACTACTGATATCTAAAACAATTTTTTAAGGGTAAAGGGAATCCATCTGCTCAGGAAAATGTGAATCCCAACTATTTTGTAATCATGAAAAGATAAATAGTTTCCACTGCCTTTGCGGGGACTCGAACCATGGATTATGGCATGGGTTCGTCATGCATTATGAAGCGAGGGATCAAGCGCTGAGCTATCAAGGCAGCTTTGAGATCGTGAAATAAAAATTTTAAACATAAACATTAAAATGCCGTATTTTTCTTTTGTTTACATAAAAATTACAATTTTTGCCTTATTGGAATGCTCAATTTGTAAGTAAATTATGGGAATGCGTATACCAGACAAAATGTAGATAATGTAGATAGTTAAAACAGGCAATCCACAGCTCAAACAGGGCGAACTCAGAGTCGTAATTCACGTCCGGATTTTTGGGCAAAACAACGCGGGTTTGTTACATTATCATTCAAAATCAAGTCAGCATATTTATAAAATATTGTTTGTAATTCCAATAAGAAGTATCAAGCCTACAATCTGTCAACATTTGAAACATCATGAAATTATAAGGTTTCGGCGAAAAAGGGTCAACTTTTTCGAAGTAGTCTGTAGGCGACATTTTGACCTTGATATTGGACGTGAAATCATTAGTAAAGTTCCATGTATAAACTAAAGACTCTATTCAATATGTACGCTAAAAATTGTGATATTCTGATAAGTGTAAATAGGTAAAAACTTGCAGTAAACATGACATTCAGCCGAGCGAGACGTTTTTAGGGACTGTTACAGTAGCCTTAAGCACTTTGGAAATATGCAGACTATTCTGCTTATTTTAAGGCCATGTCACACATCAACGTACCGTGTGAATAACGTACGAATAATGTACACCGGTTAGTAATCGATTACATGTATTTCAATGACCAAACCTGTGTACGTTATTAGTTCGTTATTCGTACGTTTCGTGATGTGTGACAGAGCCCTAAAAGAGAGAAGTTATGCCTGTTGTAGTAAAACAAACCTAATTTTTCAACCTGTCCACGGAATTGATTAGCGAACAAAATGCAAAGTAAGTACTTCAGCTGTGCAGTCACCTGTTACTAATACCATGTCTTCCTTCGGCCAAGATTGATGCAGTTTGGAGTTCTGTTATTTCTGTTCACAATCCAAATCTTCATGGTCCTGTTTTGCACTTAACAATTTAATAAAATGAAAATGACAAAGGCTGTATTTACGGCTGGTTCTGGGTAGACGGTCACATATATGCATGAATGACATTGACTACTAGAATATTTAGAATCCAATACCTCTTAATCGCGGATTTGTCTTTAAAATATTTACAACATTCTAGAACTCAAAGGTAATGGGAAATGTGTGTATCTTTTGTAAGAACATTACATGAAGCTTAATATCTTATCGTTCAATTAAATGCTAATCCACATGAGTAAACCACATAAATGAAAGCAATTACGAAGATTACCTCGCAACATACTACTAATGTTGTAGATTTTCCACGATTTGCACAGTATGATCATAGATGGGTGTTTGAATTTTACCAGTAAAACTAATCAATGTTGCTATTCGAAAAAAGGTTTCTTTTAAACATCTTAAAGGTGTATGTTTCTATTTTAGAATGTTTATAATTTACTTTTAACTGATTGACCTTGACCTCTGAAATGCATTGTGCAAGGTTTCAACCTTAGCTTGTGTCTCGTTTTCTCTTGAGAGTTAAAAGAAAGTATGCAACCCTTCGGATGAGGCTGTTATGTAAATACAAAAGAAATTGAAAATAGGTATACAAATTAATTTACAATTTTGTGCTATACCTCCAAAACTATAAAAAATTTGCAGATGAAATTATGGATTCATAATCAGAAACATATGGGCTTTTATTTGGCATCAAATATATATTACTTCTCGTTGAGCCCTGGGGGATGAGAATGTGATCAGAACCTATACCTTTAACGAGCACAGGGTAAAAAAACAAAAACAAAAAAAGGATATGGTGTAAATGTATTTATTCTATGAAATCATTCTTATTCACTTACTCACTCATCCGTAGGCAATTTACGTTTTATTTCCTGCATACAAGTTTCCATTTTCCCAGTTGTGACACCTGTGTCCTCTTGCAGCATGTGCAGTAGATCTATATACATAGGTTTTGGCAAGTCTACACTGAAAATTTTGCCGGACACCAGACGATAGTATTTTGTCAGGTTTCAATGACATATTTTGACACTCACGATACACAACATGACACATTCTCATGCTATTTACAATATAAGAAAACTACCACTTTAATATTTCAGAAAAATGCAACCTAGCTCATATGTTTCCTATAAACTAGTAGTTTGACAAATATTTGACATCTGTTACACTTTTTAGACACCTCACGCATGTTCAAACATTTTGAAATTGAACAGATCAGACGCAGGCGTCAGTGTTGAATTTTGAGCGTCGGGCATTCAAAATATCGAGCGTCAGGTATGTTTTCAGGTGATCAGTTTTGAACACTAATTTTAAAAAAGAAATTAATTTAAACTGTTAAGTATTCCTTTATTCTTTGACAAGTTGAATATGTGTCTGGTGTTTAAAAGTTGTAACAGTTTTGAACACGTCTTATGTGTTGTCCCTTACTTTTGCAGTGTACCAGGTATTCTTTTGCCGTGAGTTGGTCTTCGGGTTCCTAGGTTTGCGACAATTTTGGTATTGTTAGAATTGATATTAAAGTCATCTTATTACTGGATGTTTTTTTCTTCTGTCAAGATAAACTAAATTGTTTTTCATTTACCCAAACACGCAATTTTACATATTTATCCAAATGTGCTCATCAGTTATCAAAGTGGATGCATCTTGCCAAGAGCTATACAATTATGTCAAGTAAAAATGAATCTGCACAGATGCCTTACTGCACCACACATTTAAACACGTAAAATGTGACACTTGTTAACGCCTGATATACGTGCTCTGCCATGTTTTCTAAAAGTACTACTTCAACTACATAAAACATTGTAAAAAGTGCTTTTAACATTAAATAAACGATTATTATCGAAATATTAAACTGTTTCTTTCTCCAGAATACAAATAAAATATTTAAATTTTGAACTTTATCGCCCTATAAACACCTTTTGTCCAGGTGCTGAATACCAGTATTCTAATTTTGCATACTTAAACACACATCTATATTTTGGGCTAAAAAGGTGTTATAAAACTCTTCATTTTCATGTGAGAAAAGAAGTTAAACAATTTGAAGCTCCGATGGCAGGAATTCATGGATTCATTTCCAAATTTGAAACCCTCTAGATATATGTTGAGGACATGGAAATAGTAGAAACGATTGCTAGCCACGACGTGCGGCAATTTGTTGTGCTGGAGTGGATTCAAGAGTGTAATAGTATACGATCAATGTCCTTTTGAAGTGTAATGCTTAATATTTTTGAGCAGGTGATGTTACAACGGGAGTGCTTACATTTTCCATAATGCCTTAATGCTGATGGCTGGATGTGCTAAAGAACAACTTATGTTTTTTTCGTATTTCTATTATTGTTCATCACAGACCTAGTTATTTGCTGACGCTTTATCTTATAGGGCCATTCTTCTTCTTCATCTTCTTTTTCTTCTTCTTCTTCTTCTTCTTCTCCTTGTTCTTCTTCTTCTTCTTCCAGCACTTGGTTGGTTACTTTATTTGTTTGTTTTGTTTCACACTAAACAAATAACAAAAAGTTATTATACATCCAATTAAAAATGTATAGTAGACAATAATATTCAAATTCAGTTTTAAACACGTTCACTTCACTTATATATTACGTTTCCCAAATGACACATGTTAATGTTTTATTCTCCTATCGAAACTAGTTGAATCCCTTTGTGTACAACTAAATGCCCTTGTGCAAAACATATGTGTCCCTATACAGCCGTAAGGGTCTGTTCCCTAACACATGCAGAGGGGATGGGACGGGCTGATGCTAAAAGAAATCATTTTGTGGGAATTAAGATTGAAAAAATCACTCTTATTTTACCTCTTATAATTAATTCTGTATAAATGTCTGTGGAGTTGCGGCTTATTTTCTCTGAAAATAAAGGGGCCCGTTAAAATGTAAGGTCCGAAAAGAGTTGGGCGGCTTTTTTTTTCGGGCTGTTTTGTTTATTGGATCAGCACCCCCTGTTAATACCATAGTAAAGGGCATGGTTTCTTCTATCCATAGCTACCAAAATTATGGAAATTGGTCGATTAATGACGTCACAGTGGCATATTAAAACATGGCCGACCTGAAAATGTTGATTTTCAAGGAAATATAAAAGTGTGCATAAGTGTGCACACCGTATAATGATGTGGATTTTGAAAGCGCATCAAATAGCTTTAGGATGTTTTAGTTTAATTGCGAAATTGAGTTAACTCAGTTTTGCACATATTATTGATCGTTATTGATTTAGACAGTTTGAAAGATGACTTTTCGGTACAGTATGAACAATACCACGCGAGTCAAAAAAACTGCAATAATAAGATGGAAGCCATATTGTAAGAACAAAAGTAATTTCGAACAAATAATATTAATTTCTAAATAGGTCATGAAT
>JXSR01S073310.1:54348-65660 GCA_000969725.1 Ophiothrix spiculata
ATAAACTATTACATGTACATACACTCCGTTGTCAAAAGTATTGTAACATATCGTAAATCCTGGTGTTTGCGAGTATAACTTGTCCATAGTTAATATTCAATTTCTTCTTTAACTAAGCAATGTTACCCATGTGTACTGTTCCATGCATAAAAACAGTTCCCTTAGCTTTTATTTGGCCCAATTTTTTTTTAATTGCTTTTAAAGGCGACGTTATGAGAGATACTGAATGGAGACCTGTGAATATAAAGGATAATGAATACCTGTTTGTTGTGTGGCTTTACGTTTTGTTGTTTGTTTTTTTGCTGCCAAATGATTTCTGGATATGGTAGACGTCAATAAGATTCAAATAATGCCAAAACCTTGCGTACAAGCAGCTGAGCGTGGAAGACAACACATAGGGAAAATCATCAACCATTTTACAATAACAGGCTTATAACAAGCTTTTGGCATTTACCACATTGGCCCTTTTGTTCGCTCAGCAGTGCCAGGATAATGGAAGTAACCTGCGTATAGTTATTCTTAGGGAAACATTCAAGGATCATAGACACATATGATATGTGTAGAGTTACGTAAGGGAAACGGTTGGCCACGCTTGTACACAGTTAGCGAAAAGTTAGGATGGCAAATTAGTCAAAGAACTGGGCAGGAACCCTACGTTGGCGCCATATTGTTGTCACTAAGAAGTAAGCATCTTATTTTAAGTTTTAATAATTGAAGAAAAACTAATTTGAGAGTTACATATGAAGCCTATACGACTCTTGTAATCTTTCTTTGTTGTCAGAACTTGGTGTATGTGTCTTGATTTAAAATGCATTGGTATGTATTGAGTCGAAAAAATTTGCGATAATTGACTATAACATCGATCAAATCCATTTGTAACAATCCACATGCTGAGAGTTAGTAAATAGCAATTTATTGTACTTAATATTAGCAATACACTCCATTGCACACAGGTTTTTTAAGACAAGTTCTTCGAAAAATGCGTTAGCAGTATCAATCCGAATGAACATGCATATTGCTCAAATCCAAAGTAAATCGCGTGAAATAAAACCTGAGTAACAAACAATTCAAGAGACAGGAGTTCGTAAATTTTACATCTGCTCCTCGGTAAATAACATGCCTCAAAGACTTGTTAATTCTGAACCACATTTTAGAAGCAAGCAGTCGCCATCATTAAACTGCATGGCTAGCGAGCTTGTTAAAGACATGAAGTTAAATGAATCGCAATAATTAAAGAAAAGAAAATGGAAATAACGTCAAATCTTTATATCCATGTCTTCTATTACAATCATGTAATTCGGTAAAAAAATAAAATGTTCATTTCAGTCATCAAAAGAATTTGTTGTTTTTACTTCAAAACCCGGCTTCATACTAATAATAGAAAAATATACACACATTTGTCATAAGTATTGCAACATCGAAGACTAATTAAGGCGTCGAATTCAAATGACGTTTGCAAAACGTTGGTATGAAATATTTTTTTTGTAATAGTAGTTATATGATATCTTTATAAAGTTATTTCCAAGGTGGACCATCACAATTTAAAAATGTATAGTTGATGTTTCGCATTGGATGGACAGTAATAAGTTGTTGTTGAATGCTGAAAAGGCTGAGGTTTTGATCATGGGCACCGCTTCTCGTGTAAAGCAAGTCACTACCAGTTCAATCAAAATGTTAAATTCTGTTGTTGAAATACAGGAGTCTGTTAAGTACTTTGGGGTGCGACTGGATCAACGCTATCCATGTCCAGTCACATCAGTGATGTTTGTCGTTCGTCAATTTTAGTCTTTAAGACGTATTGGTTGTATTCGATTTCTGTAATTCATCCTTGACCGGCATCACCAATGATCAACTTAACAGACTTCAAAGAATACACAATTGTGCGGCTCGCTTAATCATGATAACTAGGAAGTACGATCATATCACCCTTGTCATCATCTGCCGTAACAAGGCCAATGATATGATCAATAAGCAGAACGAAGTTTATTGTCTGTGTTGCGCCGCGCAATTACTAACAATAGAAACGAGAACAGTGCACATGGAAAATGGGTACAGCCAATGGATACAAGGCCTTACCTGCCTACCACGCTCTGTACTTATGAACCTGCTCGATCACTTCGATTTTCTACTGAAAGACTCTTCGTGTAAATCTAAAGTCAGCTGGTGAACGTTCCTTTCATTTAGCTTCCCCGACTGTTCATTTTCCTGAATTCACTTCCTAACAACAGTCTCCGTAACATGTATTCTCTTCCTCAGTTCAAAGAGCACCCTAAAACTCACCTTTTTCGTCAGGATTTCTGGATTCACATATCAAATTTGTTTGTTTTCTTCGTTCGTTCGCATGAAGATCATTTGATGAGTGTGCGCCTTATAAGAACCCTCACATTTATTTGGTTCTAAAAATGCCATGTTTTGTTCTTACACAAAGGTTAAGGTATCTAACTTTAGACTACGAAATCTTCAGTGAATGCGTATATAAGGTTAAAGTACATAAAGACAATCTAGAATTACTATCGTAAAAATGCATTTAAGATACATTGTATATTACGTTCTTTTAATGTTGATGCTTATATTATTCTAAATCCCCCTAACTTTTAATTATAGAAAATGGATCATGATGGTATTATGATATTGTGCTTGCTAATAGTACGATAGCATTACAATTCTGAATTATACAAATGTGCCATTGTTGTATCCTGCAAAGGCAACTACTTTTTATTCAAGATTTGCTTTTAGTATAATTAAGAAAGTACTACTATATTAAGAATGATCAAAATGTCGTTTATGTTGATTGCATATCCTAGTGGAAGAATAAAAGGACTAGTTTTTGCTTTAAAGTGTTTAACAAAATATGGAGAGTTTTACAAGCACGTATTTTTGTTCAACTAGCTTAACCGTGATTCAAAAAATAAAAGACAAATAAACAAACCAAAAAACAAACAAACAAACGATATCATATCTATTAAACAAATGTAGTATGTATATCGGCGTATCAGTCACAGTATATTACAAATCAAAGCCTTCATTAAAATCTTTATGAAAAATGTTACAAATGTATTTTTACATTGGCAAAAGTGGTGCTCCAAAGAGAATATAAAACTATTACGTGCCAATCTTTTTCTGTTATTCATTGGAAGTAAAAAAACATTTTGATGCCTTAGAGGAAGGTTTCATTTTCATCACCGAATAACAATATTCCAAAAGAAAACAGGGATATAAACTGTCAG
This sequence comes from Ophiothrix spiculata, assembly GCA_000969725.1. Classification (NCBI taxonomy): domain Eukaryota; kingdom Metazoa; phylum Echinodermata; class Ophiuroidea; order Amphilepidida; family Ophiotrichidae; genus Ophiothrix; species Ophiothrix spiculata. Next base: position 57,576 of record JXSR01S073310.1, read on the forward strand.
GATTTGACTCAATATTTATGTTTTCTCCATGAATGGAGCAACTCCTTAATCACAACGATTTGGTTCTAAAAATTGCGATTTTTTTTGCTGTAGCATAAAGGTTCAAGTTTTCTACTTAAGGTTACGATAAATTGGAATACCTCCTGTAATTGCGAATATGCAAATAATAAGAACATATATAAAATAATCCAGATTCACTTTCACGAAAATGCATTTATAGTGTCTGATTTGAATATATTGAAAATATTGCATATTATCTTCTTGGTTTTTGGGCTGGTTTTGAAGCGGCATATCTAAATTCCCCTGCCTTTAAATTAAATCATAGCAAATGTACCATAATACTGTTACGATATTGTGTTAGATAACAGTATTATAACATTGAACTTCTGAATTATACAAATGTGCCATTATTGTATCAGACAAAGTCAACTTCTTAACTACACACACTTTTCAAAAGTATCGCAACATCTGAGAATTGTAAATTTGGCGCAGAATTAAAATAACATTTGCACAGCGTCGGTATTATAAATGGGTCATGCTAGTTATAATGATATCTTGAAGAAGTATTTTTTTCCCTTTCTGCTATTATTGTGATTGATTTACACTTATTTGAATTAACTATTGGGGTAGTAATGTAATTCATGATGTCGGCTTCTCGCCTCTAAAGTACCATATATAGTTAACAGTCTCTAAGACCTTTTATCTGCCTAGGAGCTGTTTATAAATGTAATAAGTCCCTGTCTCTTAAACCGTCTATTAATGTCATCCAACAGATTTATTGTTGGATTTGCATGGTGCGCATGTGCATTTGGATTGATGCTGTTTACTCTTTGGTAGAGGAACTTGTCATCAAAAACCGGTGTGCAGTAGAGTGTGACACTGTCATCAGGAACGTTGAGTAGTTATGAACGCAACCTGGACATGTTCTTAAAATATTTTACAGTGTTTTGCAAAGAATGGTGATATATCGGATGTTATCGATTATTCCCTCAAAAATCATAATTGTTTCAACTCCATACATATATAAAACAGCATTAACCATAACATTTAGGCCATGTTTTGTCATCAGAGAAAGATTATAAGGGTCGTAAGTTTATCTTTTTAATTTCAAAACACCAATTCTTCAATTATCAAAACTCAAATTGAACGCATATTCCTCAGCAAAAACTATATGGCGCCAACTCAAGGTCCCTGTCCAGATATTTACTCTGACCCGTCCCAAGTCTTCCTAGTCTGTTTCAAAACGTGATTATTTGTTTTCAATTTTTTACTGAACACATATAAGGCTCATTCCAGTGAAAACTAAACCTTTTTCAATTTCAAGCAAAAAATCAGCTTTTTTATTCGACCATATGAGCAGTTTTTTCAGTCATACGTTTGTTACTCGGTACTTGACAAGTATTTTCTAATCAGAAAATGTTGATTTTTTTCTACCCGTGCATGAATGAACAAATGTTTTCATTCAACAATGTCACAAACGTTACCAAAAAGTTTACACCAAAATGTCACAAACGTTACCAGACGTTACCAAACAAAACATTTCATAAAAAGAAATCCTGACGATAGAATTTCCTACCACTTTGATGAACTATTTGTAAATATGTTACCAATCATCAGTGAAAAGCGCAATAAAAAATTCGCTGACATGTCAGATAATTTTTTTCTTTGAAGTCATTTGGAGCAAAAAAACATTTCCGTGCGAGGTCACAAACGTTACCGAACGTTACATGACCTTTATTCAGTATTTTGGCAATTATTTTAATATTTAAACAATTGCATGTATTGATCCCACCTATGAGCACCATTATCAACAACCAATTTGTTGATATGATGTTTATGCTAGGTTCTGTGGCCATTTGGAAGTGATTTTTTTCAATTTTTCGGTCACAAACGTTACTTTGGATCACCCATTAGTGGATAATCCTGAACTATTTCAAATAGAATAGTTATACACGGGTTTACTTCATTATCCAGACACTACTGAACGACCGAATATGCTCATGTTTTATTATGAAAGAGTGTTCTTATGTATAACGATTGACGGTCTTCCCTATGTTAATGTTTTCAGGGTTGATTGGCATTACTAGAGTCCCTAGGACGTCTGGAAATCATTTAGCAGCAAAAAACGAAACGTTTAGCTACTGGACAAATGAGTTATTCTTTGTGCCTCGGGGCTACAAAATGTCTATGGACCTTATTCATAAGCTCTCGCAACGTAGCCATTTTGAAAGCAACATTTTTTAAATGAGTTTTTTAATATGATGGAAAATAAATACTATGACTACTATGATGACTATTTCAAAGCAAAATAAGCTAAGGACACTATTTCAATGCATATCAACAGAAACATGGATAGCATTGCTCGGCTAAGAACATTATAGAAACTGAACTATGAACACCTATAAAAAACACTATTTCGTAAAACACAAATATTTACGAAATGTTGCAATAGTTTTATGACTGTGTGTACTTTGTATGCAGATTTGCTTTTCAGCATTACCATGGAGGTACTACTATATATGATAGATAAAGAATGATTACTGTAACAATGTTATACATGTTGAGATTCATATTCTAGTGAACGAATAAAAAGGGCAAATTTCAAGTAGGCCTTTAACAATTCAAGTTAAATAATTGTGTTTGCCTCTACCGACTATGGTCAAGAAAATGATGATATACATCCCCGTTCGAGTAGATGAGGAATTAAGAAGTAAAAATAATTCAAGCCATTATGGCTCCTTGGCATAAAACTACAAAAAGATGTAATTTCTTAATTTGTAGGGTATTTGTGTACCATTTTCAGTCCGATTCGTTAACAATTTTTACAGTGTATAATACAAAAGGTGCACCCTGTATTATCTGCTTTTTTCAGCATTATCACAATATCCGTTAAATGTTGCTTGACATTTATTTCAGAGCCCTTGCATTGAACAGAACACAATATAACCTACTCAATCATTAAGGCCATTTTGTAAAAGGTGGTTAAATAATTTACAGTAGACTTCAGACCTAGTTATAATGTCGGTCAATTCCGTCTGTCACTTGCCTACATCTCGTTATGTGTCTGCGCAGATATGACTTTCATGCTTTAAAGAATAATGTATCATGCCTTGGTGCCATTTGGTTTCGACTATTTTAAGTATCTTTTTTATTTGCATCTTTGACAACATATGTAATATAATTTATATATTTTTATGACAAAATGTAAATTACGATCTATTGCACTTACGTAACAATATAATCATCAACAACCAATCTTAAATTTTGGATCAAACAGAGGCAAAGCACAGTACATCGAACAAAACAAACCGGTCTGAACCACTGAGCAGCTGAGTTTTATCGTGGACCCTATTTAATAGTTGTTGAAGAGCTGGGGTTAAAAATCTGCTTCGACCACAAACTGCGTGTATGCTTTTTTTAGCATAATTTAGTGAACAGCGCATAACTTGACACTCTTTCATAATACAGAACCCAAGTTAAATCTAATCATTCCGGGGGTGTAACCCTCTCCCTGGGTTTTCTATAAAGAGCGTTGTATACCCCTATATTGGTGACCTCTTCTCTTACCATCAATACCAAATTGAGCAATATTGAACTTCTTATGATGTCAAAATGATGTCATAAAGTCATTGCGCCCTCGAAAATATGAGCTAAATGAAAATATACATGAAAATAAGCAAAAATCGAAAACATGGTATTTTGTGGGTTTTTTACTAAATAAGTAAGAAAACGTCAATAACTACATATCAAAGTGTGAAACATATATTTTTGCAAATATTTGTGAAATCGAAAAAATAAGAATCAATGGGTTTCACCAACCCCCTCTATCATAATTGTTGACGATTCCCGTACCCAAACCCTAAAAAAAAGAGAATGCTTTTGCCTACAAGCATCTGAGCATCTACCCACACTCTTCAAGGGTCGACCTGGATTTGGTTGTGGACTCTTGGACGAACAAAGATTACAGACTATGGATATTTTACGTATATTTCCCAATGTAAAACTAACCTGCAACTTAGTAGATGGGTATTAAATCGTTAATAGCTGAACCTATTATCAGGGATTTAAACCTGCAACTAGAGGCCAGTGAATATCTACATGTGCCTTAACCCTCGTCTTCTTCAAAACAAAGTGTATTTAACTGATTTCTTTTACAACCGTTGCTATTATTTTGATGAAAAAATAATATTCGAGAGCAAAAACACTTAAATTTTAAACTTACACACCATGATAACATTATCATTTCCATCTCTTATGGTGTCATATTAACGTAAGGACTTGACAGGTTTTCATTCTCTTGGTTCTATGGAAAGAAATACTCTATACCATAGTATCGAACAAGTAAACGTTTGGGCTCATTCCAGTGAAAATGAAACTTTTTTTTACTTCAAGCAAAAAATCAACTTTTTATTCGAGCACATAAGCAGGTTTTTCATTCATACGTTTGTTACTTGGTACGTGAAAAGTATTTTCTAATCAATTGTTTGTATTTGTGTATAATTGAGCACATGTTTGGTTCACAAATGTCACAAACGTTACCAAAAAGCTACACCAAAATGTCACAATCGTTACCAAACGTTACCTAACAAAACATTGCATAAACAAATCTTGACGATATAATTGTTTTATCACTTTTATGAAATATTTGTAAATATGTTACCCATTATCTGTGAAAAGCACAATAAAAATCACTAGCATGTCGGAGAATTATTACTTTGAAGTCATTTGGAGCAACAAAAAAACCCCAAACATTTCCGTGTGATGTCACAAACGTTAAATGAACTTTATTAAAGTACTTTGGCAATTAATTTAATCTTTAAATACCTACATGTCTTGATCCAAACAGTGAGCACCATTCTCAATTACAAACTCATGAATGTAATGTTTATGCTAGGTTCTCTACGTGGCCATTTAAAAGTAAAATTAATCAATTTTTCGGTCACAAACGTTACTTTGGCTCGCCCTTGGGTGTGGTTATTTCAAAATCACGGGGAGGGGGAGTAGCCCAAGATAAGGGTTAATTTTACGACGTAATGTGAATGAATGTACGATACGCGAAAAGAGATTAAAGGCTTGAACAGGGTTGGGTTAAAGACTCCCTTTGACGTTTGCACAAATTCTAAAGCAGCTTTAATGGAAACAATGAAATGTCAAGATTACATTAAAATGAAGATGAGAAAACTCGAAATCTAAAACAATATATTTCATGATTACACTGGTCTACAAATTTTCAAAGATTTCGAGTATCTGAGATAAAACATACATTTATTTGTCAATTTTGGGCTGCTGAACACGAATATGACCATTAAAAAAATCTGATTAGCTCTAGTTTTAAGAATTTTGCGATTCAATATTTTACATGCAACGTATAGGGGCAATACACAATGTGGTAGATCTACATGCATTTTACGTATATACAGTTACACAGATTATGCAGGTTCTACTGATGCTTCTTTGGTTGTTTCTTATACTTAATATCTTGGCCATCTCTTTTTAGGAACAACAGAAATCTCACAATAATAATGTGCTCTATTTGTCTTGATAACGTTTCTCTATGGCTTAGATCGAAACGTTCACCTTGTTATCACCGACTGCACCACAGTTGATATGCATACAGAAAATGAATTGACGTAATTGAAGTAAATGGATTTTTAAGGACATATTGCAGCCCAACTTTCAATAACATAGTAGCATGTCTTCCACAAATTGTTTGTAAATGCCAGCTTCATTATTTCCAAGGAAATTGTTAACAACTTGGGATCAAATGCTTCATCTAAAAGTTCATGGATTTGAGGAACAACAAATACACCCTCTATTGCTTTACTCAGCTTTAGGAAATAAGTACCAAGGCTCCATGGAATGCTGATCCATGGCCTTAACAAAGTTCTTCATTCTTTATGAGTTCCATTTTTAGTAAAACCTTGTTTTGGTCTACAAGAGAAAAACATTGCACATATTGAGTTCCAGATTCAAGTTGTTGCTGGTAAGGCCAGTCTCATTGAATGTCATTAATGAGAAGCAATTGGTGGGGAGATCTTGCTCAACCGTGCCATTCACAAAGAAAACAATAATACTATGTGTAACCTCATTGAGAACAAGCAAGATAGTAATGATTTTGAGGTCATACTTATTGCATTCTAAAAAGTTGCTTTACATTGTCAAGTTTATTTCATGTAAAAGTACTCGCTGAGACTCAATATTGATCAATCAATAACATTAATAAAACACCTCCACTCATTAGGACTTACTGGCTTCATTTAAACCATCAACATCAACTGTCTCAGATTTTTCCAGTCAAAATTTATAACAACACCAAACCACCTATCATCTTTTCTTAAGACTCAAAATAGTAGTGGCTTAAACAAGTTCTGTAATCAGTTTATTATCCTACTTCATTAACAATACTTTCAATGGACATGAGCAGATAAAATAACATTAAAAAGTAAGGTTTCTGTACTCAACATTGTGCTACTCCTTGTATTACCTATTAGCTCCTATTGCGGTACACAGCTATACCACTTGGGTTGTGTATCTTTAAAACAAGAGCTAACTAGAATTTTTAAGCTTCATTTTTGGTTTCAGTGACCCAAAATTAGTCAAGATTGACTACTTTCATTTAAAATACTTTTTGGCTGTAGACCAGTGTTATCAGGGGCTTTGGTTTAGTGGTATATTGATAATTATACGAGTATAATTAGGTATTCAAACACGTCACAGAGTTGTTCATCGCGAATCAACAACGATGCACCCCTGCGTCTGTGTATTTCGAGGGTGACTTTAGCCACCCGAGCGTGATAAAAACACGCCACACATCAGATGCAGAGTTGTTGATTCGCGATGAACAACTCTGTGGCGTGTCTGAATATCTTTCAACAACGAAAATCTTCCTGAAAACGTATGAAGCAAATTCTAAATGTTTTCGATTTAACAGATAGGCCAACTCATCTAAAAAAATATTTAGCATAATCTGAAGCAAAGTGCTAGTTTGTGAATGTTGACTGCTTTTGACATTTTCAAATTTTCCCGAGCACCGGGTTTTTGTGCGTACTATTATGTGACCGACGCTCGATGCGTAGTGCGCCGACTTATTTTAAACGCACTTCTGTAAACGATGTGCCGTGCGTGACGCGCTAATTTGAATATCAACTAATCCACCACGAATCAACAACATTAGTGAAGCGTTGAATGTTGGGTCAAGTCTTGCTGGAGGGACTAAAAAACGTTCAATATTTCACACGTAATAACATCATTTGTGGCAGTGATTTGGTTGTGAAATGCTGATGATTAGAATGATGAATTGAATAGAGTTTAGTTATGTCTTTCAAATATAACGTTCTTTGTTCTTTTTATGGCCCTGTTTTTTGAAATAGAATGATCTAAAAAGACTAGGGAATAGGTATCACGTCATTTCCCTTTAAGATGTGTTTATTTGATTTGTACTGACTCGTAAAGTGTGTATAAATGATTTATTGTGTAACGATTGTTTTATAATAAAAGTGACAAGGATAAATACTTAAAGTGGTCTTTAAGTATGAACAAATACTCCTAGAAGTAATTTTGACATTTGAAGTGCTTAGCTTATTAAATAATACTTTGAATTATATGAAATTTTAATTGGAAACTGCTTGGAACTAAAATAAAATGACCTAATAATAAACTTCTGATATGGTAATGCACACAGTTACATATATTTTAAGAATAACGACAAACAACAATGAGAGCTATTGCAAGTTAATGGTTTCCCAAATTAAAGGCACATTTTTAAATATTGTTATGTGTGAAATTGAGCTCCGAATGTGAACAATCCTCTCACGTACAGGTAGGGGGAACAACACAAATGGGTCCACACATGTGATTTTTAGGTCAAATTTGATATAACAACGGCTATGTCAAAGTCACTTCACCGCTCAAGCTCCTAATTTAGTGTAAAGATCAAGTTTGTAGAAAAACTAATTTTCTCAATAATGAATACTAAAAAAAAAAAGATTCAAACAGATGCGAAACGACAGATACGAAATTTAGGAATAGGGAATAAAATGGTTAAGTATTTTTAAAACATCTCCCATGCACTTTTTCTTCTTCAGA
>JXSR01S073312.1:12772-24837 GCA_000969725.1 Ophiothrix spiculata
CGCAACAGAACGGACTCGTGTTTAAAAACTCCCGCTACACACTCGATGAAGCAGGGGCAATTCATTGAATAGTATTGGGATATGAATTTAACTCATGCATATCGACAGCTCAGTCCCTTGAACTAGGTGCGATGATTATACGTGAAACTTAAAAAGTACGCGTTTGCGTGAACCGTTAGGTAAACGTGAGTTTAAAAGTGCCCCTGTTTCTGTGACCCGTCCCGTGTACGTGGTAATCGCAATCTATCTAATGTGACCAAGCTCTAACCCGCGTCAATAACGTATTCATAATTATTAACAGGGAGCTTTATCATAATATATACTCGTAATTCTGGTTGGATATAAAGGGATAGACCATGTTCACAATACATCGCGTACGAACGGTTACTAGAGTTAGCTAGTTGAAATGTTCTGTCCGTGCATTACAATGTTTTTGTAATCCGTTGTAAAATACTTTGTTAACCCATTACTTATTCTATTCACTGGAGCCAATAAGTATAGATAATCCCCACTTGAGAAATTGCAATCCTTAACAATCCTTTTGTGTTTACACGATAAAAAGCACAACTAAAAAACTCTAGGCGTTATGCTTTTCGTCGAAGACAATAGCCTATCCTATGCTTTGATTGACAGGCCTCTTTTGTGCGGTAAAATTAATTCGATACTTCTTTTGTCATTTACGATTTATTTAACAAAACCCTTTGTCCTTTGATGAGATAACTTACGACAAACTTGAACAGGGTTAGTGTTTGGTCCGTCTAGGAGGACTACGGGTAACGAGCGATGCCCTCGCTGCTCGCTCAGCTCGCTGCCAGTGATCCTACTAGACAGACTAAACACTATCCTTGGACGAAATTACTGAGTCAAGCGTGGAAGTTTTATATGCAAAAATGGGCAATTACAGAAAATGTTTGCACACCTTAACAAAGGATATTGAGACTGACTTGTGATAGAATTCCATGCATCAGAATGGTTTAAAAGTATAATAATCCAGTCAGTAACCGTCAAAATATCTGGAAATCAAGTAAATGGTGTAAAAAGTGTGAAAAATACCTATAAATATGATCCAAAACTAAACAAATATCCGGATCCAATCCTCAAACCCCAAGAAAGTATGTAATTCCAGCGTACTACTAAGGAAGAAGGGCAAACAATTTCTTTAAAGAGAAAGCAAGATTTATTGGCAGCGAAAAAACAAACATGATTTACATACCTGCAACACATTTTGAGAAACGAGAACATCCTCTCAGGTTCTGAGGTACGAGGGTCGTATTTTCTTCTCCAGCAACACCTTCTACTAAGAAGGAAAGCCGAGGATCCTTTGGAACTGGGTCGTCGCCTTTATTGAATTCATAGCACAGAAACGCCATTTCTGAACAATTAACACCAAAACTATCCAGGGAATAAGCGATGCTACTGATATCAAATTCAAAAGCTTCAAAGAAGGATGATGATTGCTTGATGAGATTCGTACTTGCCTGTTGTTTTGATAAAACCTGCATTATATTAACAGAGAAAAATATTAAATGTCTTTTTCAATGTCTAGGTATCCAGCTGGATATGATGCTGTTTTATTTCATCTACATAGTTCCCTTTCGTATAATTTTAGTATACAATTCGTCAACAGACATTTAAAAAATGTCTTTGATTTACATTCATAAATATAGACTTAACATATTCAGCTCTGGCACACTTGTAAGAGTAAACATCCAGAGCTTTTATAAATGTTCTTTGAAAGGGAAGACCTCAATCTTTTTGACAACATACTCAAGATCTGTATTCAGTAGTCCTATATAATTTGCTGTGTTGACAGTGTTCAGGCTCTCAATCAAAAACCAACTTAATTATTGAAGCTGCCCCCTTTTTAAATGTTTGAATCACTGCTAGTCTTCATGGTTATGCTTATGCTCATTTTGTCAAGACTTCCAATTTCTCAACTTTGCCTCTATTCCAGCTGATATCGAAGTTCTTTTTTTCCTTTCTCCTGGTAACTCTGTGGGCTTATTCTGAACTAATCAAATAACGATTCCAATTATGTAAGTTGGTAAAGTTATGGGTTACAGAACATTTTAAGTCTTAAAACGGGGTGTATTGTCAATTTAGCTATTCTTATCAGGCTTAAGGTTACTAGTATTTCATAACAAGTCGATTTGTATTTAAAAATTTACCTGTTCTTGATAACTAATGCGTTTACCCTCTCCATCGGCGCTACCACTGCCCCAGACACTAAGCTTCCACAGACCCTTACCAGCGACGTTTACTCCATCGGAATGGATTTTTACATTCAAATCAAACTCGATATCATTGACTCTTTGTTCACCAATAATTGCGTCGTTCAAGTTTTCTGCACTGATCTCGTATACAGGCACATCTATATATATAAATGGGGAAAGGAAAAATGAATTATGAAACATTTGATGATTGAAATTGAGACCGTTACTTCACCACCACCCCGTAACCTTAACAATTCAGTTTCCAGGGGGCGGGGGGGCAAGGGGTGTAATGTCCTTAGATTATGTTGGATTATTGATTGATACAAGAATAAACAAGATACACAAGATGAGAAGGATATGATTATAGATGAACTGCTTTAATACATGTATGCACTGATCGAGTGTCAGGTATGGTACTGACGTGGCATAGAGCACAGGAGTATAAGGAAGTGAAGTTTTTGGGGTAATGAACTTGACAGATGGTTATATATATTTTGGGTTGCCAGTTCAAAGACACTACATCCCTCTCCCTTTTTAATAGAATGGATCAAAATGGTCAACTTTTGGAAAGAGTTCCAAAACAAAGGGGATTATCGACTTGATTACAAATTTAACTAACATATGGCCTTTAATAAGTCGGCTTCTAAAGTGAAACAAAATCAAAGTCCGGTGTCAAAACAAGTCCTTCAAAATCCGATAAGTTCAAAGTTAAACAGGTGGTATAACTTTCAAGTCTGTTGTCAAGATCAGTCCATAATCCATTTTCCAAATTAGTCACCACAATTCAATTTTGTGTTAATTTATAATAGGGTTAAGATCACTGCAGATTTAAAAGTTTAGTGCTATGTACATTGTACAAGGTGCAAGAATAACATGAATAAAAGTTTGAATGAAAATCCAATCCAAGATGAAAGAGTTTTATCAAACAAGATGCAAGGTTTCAAATAGTTATGAGTACAAGAGTTTTTAAGATAAATGATTGAATGATGCAAAGTTGCATAAGAGTTGCAAAGAATCACAAGATGCAAGAATATCAACATGATGAGAGGTCACCGTCTGTAAAGGATGATTATTTTTTGTTCTTGTTTATTCAAAACTGATATTCTGGTTCACTGTTGTCTGATAGTGCCTTCTCCCAGATGTTTCCCAGGATGTGTTCCTGTTGCTCATCATTTGATACACCGATGAATGAAACACGTTGTTTGTTCGAGTGACAAACACGAGTAAAATGGTTCATTTTACCACAGTTCATGCGTGCTTTCCCTTTTGCTGGACAATCTTGATCATGTGGGTAATCTCCTCCACAGAAGTAACACTGCTTCTTATTTTTGTTAGTTTCTTTAGATACTGGTGTATTTGCACGTTTTGGGATGCGATTAACCAAATTAACAGTTCCTCCTCTACTTTCAACACCCGCTGCTCTGGAGGTCCTAGGTGTCCTTCCACAGCCATATACACTGGCGTGCCCAAAGGGGGGGCCGGGGGGGCACCGGCCCCCCCAGTTTGGTGAGTCAGTCGGGGGAAAAGACCCATTCGGAGATCTTGACACAAAAAGAGATAGAAAACGAAAGGGGAGGAGAGAAAAAATTCAAAAGGAAAGAGAAGAAAAATAGTTTTTAATGTTTTGAAAATCATTTAGAATTTTAATTTAAATGTGAAACGTAAAAATTTTTGCGCGCTTCGCGCGAAATTTCAGGTATTATGTCAATATTCAGTCAAAATTTGCCAAGTTTTGCGTAAATTTCAAGATTTGTAAACAATTTTAGCTGAATTGACAAAAATATTACGCGCGCACTTTCAAAAAAATACAAAAATCTCATATTTCAATCTTCCGCCGCTACTGGTCATTCGGGGGAAACTGATGGTTGTGCCCCCCCCCCCCCACTCAAAAAATCCTGGGCACACCACTGGCCATATATGCGAACGTAGCGCGAAAACGTAAAAAACGTTTACATGTAGCATTCCTCAGTGGGCACTGAGGTCCTACGCAAATGGGCTTATAATGAACAATTTCATGTTTCGATCTGACGATCGATATTACAAAATCTTGGTTGCGAGATTGTTTTATTAACGTGACCTGCCGATAAAAAAGCTTACTTTGAACTCTTATAACTCTTAGAAAGCAAATGCAAATTGGAAACGTGGGTATTCAAATGTTCATGTTATTTTCTAACATATGAAGTGTAAATCATACTCAAATATAATTCAAAACTTTTGTCCAATGCCCCTTTAAGCATCATGGTAAAGGTTTAACATGCTACGTTTGAAAAAAACCTCCCGATATTTGTCTTTAAAACTGTCTGCAAAGGTATCAAAGGTGCAATTTTTACATTTTGAAATGTTTTGCGAAACTCTGAGAGTAAAATGTGAGCTTGTTATAACACTTGTGGGTCCCTATCATCACTACATCATGAAAACCTGAGCGTATATAGATAAACATGTTTAAATCTTGAATATAAATACCAAAATATCCCCCCTCCTCAAATTGCTCAGAAATAGACCTATTTCTACCCGAGTGTAATTTTTGAAATTTCAGGGTGTGCGCCTATATACGACATAATGCTGATTATGGCGCGTTTTCCTTCATTCGAAGACTGATGATTTATTTAGGCCTATTTATTAACTTATTTATTTAGGCCAATTTATTTACTTATTTATTTAGGCCTATTATTTACTTTTTATTTATTTATTTTTATTTGGCCTATTTATTGATTTCTGTATTTGTTTGTTTATTGATTTACTTATCTATTAACTAGGGCCTATTTATTTTATTATTTATTATTTATTTGTTGAGGCCTAATTATTTATTTAGGTTACTTATTTATCTATTTTTTTATTTATTTACTTATATTTGGCCTATAGAAAGTATGCAATAAGCAAACCGGAACGAGCAACACGTGCTTGATCATTCAACTAGACTTTTTACTTTCCACAGCTGTCAATGTGTTCAAGTAGCTGGTTGAATTACGCGGGTTTGCATTTGTTTGTCCTCCATATAGATTGTTCACACATTATTGAAAACAATATGCCTACTTTATTGACATAACACTGAATATAATCATGATATCGACAATGGGAAAACTTTCAATATGCTCACAGGGTCAATATCCTTTAATCATTCTCAAACTATGTGTAGGACATCAACTTATGACGCAGTATTGCATACACTCTATTCAATTTTCTGCTTTGGTTGCGACTCATTATCATAAAGTTTATCGCTTGGTTTTGGGAATAATGTCTCACTGCTAAGACTTGTGGTTAGTGTGCTGAGCAACCAGACACGGTAGCTACGTTTGTGTATGGTAATAGCGCGAGAAGTTATCCAAACTGAATTTCTAATGATGATTTATTATTTTGCATTGATAAACTGATCATCAGAACCCTCATTGAAATACTGAAGTAATTGTTTGCATAATTGCAAACCATTTTAATGGAATTAAGAAGTTTTCTGGAAAAAATTGGTAAATATTGCAGATTCCACCAATTTTCATCAATTTATGGTAAACAAAAATCGTACCTTTTAAATTGCTGCTGTTATTTATTTTTTTACCCATTTTCATTTATTGATTGAGGATGAGAAAGATGATACTTACAGTATGGACACATTTCACAGCATTCACCGTTTAGTTTAACAGGGGAATCACAGAAGACGGTAGGACAACTTCTGACGGCCACTCTTGCTACACCGTCAATGCAAGTAACTGTAGCACAGTCGGATTGGATATACTCGCCTCCGTGAGATATAGCTATATAACCACCATAGTTACAGGGTTCTCCTAGAAGCAAATCATAAATTACACTTAACACGTTACCTTCTCCCGGTTTCTCAATCACACTGTTATTTAGTAAATAAACTTCTATTATACTACTGATACAACATATTATTGACATATAAAACTGTATATGATGGTAATGTTAAATTGTTTTAAAAAATGTACGTTTTTATACAGGAAAAAACAACAATCCTTTATCGAAAGATTTTAAAACTATGGCTCTTGATGCTTCTTGGGAGTGAATCATGAATGCATCGAGAGAGCATCGCGAGAAATGTGTGCTGGCATCGAAGTTTATCAAAAGTTTTTTTTAAGGATTTGTACTTTTTATACCTCAAAAAAATTGGGGCAAAATAATGAAGTTGTTAGGAGTTTCTTGGAATTTTTGATGTTATTTTTGGAATTTGGGAGTGATTGGCTTAAAAATGGATTGGGTGAGGAGCTTTCATAATGGATCCAGTATATGTTTACATCTTGGATGCGTCTGGAAAACATCGCAACATTTTACCGAATCAACGCCGTGGCATGTTTTGTATGAAAAAGTATAATGTACATCTTGAGAAATTCCAATGCTAGTATTGACTCTTTGGCAGTTCCCAGGATGCATTTTAATGTAGCTCATAGGTTAATCTGTTCACAAATACATTGTAAGTCTATCGCCGATACTCTCACGATGACGATCCGAACTCACTGCGATGGTTTGGTGAGCCTTTCGCGAAGTTCACCGGAAGCATTAATGATTAATATATCGGAATTGCAAAAGAATTGCTGCAAAGACATCGGGAAAGCGAAGAGATGGCTATTGTTTTCTGTGCACTCGCTGCATCGGCAATGCATTGGGAGCTAAAATGTAGTACATAGGGCATAATGTAACTGTGCAAAATGTAACCGTTTTATGGGTTAGTTTTTCAAAACTTTCCTTAATTTGCGCAAATTTTGGCTATAATTTAAGAACAAACTATGGTTTTCACCAAAATTGTTCAAATTCTTATGAATTTTAGCAAAATTTTGAATATTTGCTACATAAATTTGTTTGGGTGTACCTTTTTGTGTCTTAACAAAAACTCTTTCGCCCCCTGCAAAATTGTCTTGCCCCTGCTCGCCCCCTCAACTGAACATTTCTTGTTACGCCATTGTAGGACAAGACAAGGTCTGAGAGAATTCTCAAGAGTTCTGGTAGTTTTATTTGTGGTTTTGCTTGATTGCAGATTTTGTGCTTAACTGTTACAAAACCTTTTTGGACGTCGACAAACAGATACTTAGAGGTATGATATATTTGCAAAACTTATGTTTGCTAAGCAAAGTTCGTCGCCCTTTTCAAAAAATTCAAGAGTTTTATATCGTAAAAAATCCTTCAATATTTGGATTGTTTAGGGCCAATATGCACACTATTTTGTGTCAAAAACTAACCAAAAAGTAAAAAAAGTTCTTCGTGTACGTGATGAAAGTATTCAGAAACAAACTTATTATCTCTTTAATTTAATTCCAAGCAACACGTTTTCCAAACGTAAAAACATGAGGGGAAAACTGCATCCAGGATCCAGCAAAGAGTAAGCGTTATAGTAAAACATGTCCTGACCACCTCATTCTACGATGACGGATCTCAGTGACTTTGTCCTGGTTATTAGTTTTCTATGTGTTCGCATTGGAAATAACAACTGGCCAGACAATTTTGCTCATTTTCCTTAGATATAGAAGTACTGACTTTACATTAACTGTTGTAGAGTTTGAGTTTGGTTTTAAGACTGTAAATTGTGAAGGCTTCTCTGCTGCAGATCCATTCCTTTGGAATAAACTTCCCTATCATATCCGTCATGCCCAATCACTGGCAACCTTCAGGTCTCTTTTACACAGTAAATGCTAGGAGTAATTTAATGCCGAGTAGAGTAGTAAGAAAAACAAATTAACATTTACTCCGAATTGAGTAAAAATCGTTTTTGATGTTGTAATAGTTGAAGTCACTCTATGATATAGATTTAAAATTTGTTAATTGAAAGATTAAAACGTACACGTCAAGTGCCATTTTACTACTTACGGGAGTAAATGTGGGGTATATTTTGTGAATTACTCATGTATTGGACTAAGACTTACTCTTTGGTGTAGTTCGGATTAATCTGTAACAGAGTAGGACCAGCGAGACACGTGCACAACAAGATGGCGAAGGAACTCGATGCGGATTGTGAGCAGTGAGTGGGAGCAACGCCTATCTTCTTGGTTACAGTTTCAAAGGTAATGCTGTAGTTTAATCTTATGGTTTTGAAAAATATTTTGTCAGTTTATATGTGTGTATAAAGACATATCTATTTGATATTTGATTTAATATACTTTATTTGTTTCATTTTATTCTTGTAAGCGCTGCGATACCTGTTTTTTATGTAAGAGCGCTCTGAATTTTGCGTACTTGGAGTATTGTGTCCGAGAATATTTTAATATTCCATAATTGGATTTCATTCAAGTTATTCCAATACTATTTTATCTTTTTATCATCAATTTCAATTATTTTCTACTTTATTCAGTATATAGATGTTGATTTGCTGTACCCTAATTTGTATTGTTTGTATTTGCAATTTATACTATGGATTTATGCCCATTTTGTTCCTATGTACAAAGGTCCCTTATGAAAATCAGTACTGGTTCACTGTGTTGTTCACTAATTGAGGGTTCCCGCTTTGATTATTAAAAAAACCCATAAATTGATAAGACATATAGAGAGCAAAAATTATCAACACTTACCGGTTGAACTCGGTAACACAGTCGATGGCACTCCAGCTGGTAACACGGTCGGTAATAAAATTGCTGTGATGAGCAAGCCAATAACAACACCGCTCTTCTGGTACTCTAATGCTTGTTCGATCGGCTCCATAGTTTTTTTTTAAAGTTCTACTGTCGATTTGTCTGATTTAAACAGTTTCGTCGTAACTGATGAGGTACTGTTATATTTATATCTTGGGATCAACCTGACATTTTTTAAGACGTCATAGTTGGAAGAGTTTTATTTGCTAGATAAAAGGACGCTAGTCTTGTACCAATCCATATGACATCATACTTGAATCGTCGATTTTTGTTACTTGAATCCATACGCTTCTAGCTTGACAAATATTGGTAAAACGTTTTGTTTTGATGTGTATTTGGTTTGTCTTTGTAAAGACTCTATGTATTTCAAATTAACCACCCACACTAGACACATTATTTGAAATCTTGTAATCACTAAAGTTCAAAAATTCCATCAGTAGGTCGCAAATGGAATTATGTGATTGTGTTAAACACAGTTTCCATAATCGGAGTGAATAGGAAAAACATACAAAATAGAAATATATGTATATACTTTAACATATTTCGACATTGGAATTTCATTGGATAGGATCTCTTAACGGAAATAACATTCAATTAAACCGATGTACTTGAGCTGATCGAGGTGGTTCAATTTTAGATAGGGAATCAAACGGCCAAACGTAAAACGACCGGTAAAATCTCAATTTTTAGAGTGTGAATAGGGAAAAAGAAACAATAACCCTTTAGGGGGGTGTTTTGAAAAACTGTGGTCACGTTGTGACTGTAACATCATACCTAATTGGCTCCGGGTGTAACTGAACAGTTGAACAGTTATACTGACATATACCAGCAATCTAACCCGCTATCTAATTAATTTGCAGTAAGCCATAGTGTCTTAAATATTGCCGGGGGTATTAAGGGACGTCAAGTTCCGTTTTGATGAATTTGTAAATAATCCAAATGGACGGATGGTTGTATAAGTAACCTTTAATTAATGCCAATGACCAAATTTTGATATTTTGCCGCAAACTTGTATCTTTGAATATGGCGGGTCACCTATAAGAATTTACAGTTAGTAAAATGCTTTTGAAAAAGCATGATACATTCTGTATTTCAATGACTGAAACAGTGCACGTTTTTCCTCTATACGGTGATGTGTGACGGAGCCCTAATTAAGTGCACAAATTTTACATATTGACCAAAATAAAGGATGTGAACAGATGTACATTTTTACTTTCAGATTTTATAGAAATGTTAAAACAAAGTATAAACTGAATCTTAACCTGCATAGATTCAATCCTACACTCTCAGCCACCACACCCAAATCTATCTTCACTCTTTTGTTCCAAATATTATATCATAATGACTTATTTTTTTAACAAAGTTTTGCATGAGCAATGAGTTTTAACCGAAAACACTTCAAAACAGCCATATAGATTAATTTCCTGAAGACAATCATCATCTTACGACATGCTATAAAATATCACGACTCAATCTTCTTAGGTTATAACCGGATAACAATAACCATTTATTGCAATATGCATTTAATGATACAAAATACACCTGGTATTAGGCAGTACTTTGACATACGGTATTGCTCTGATTTCCAACAGTTATATATTGGCTTTGTGGGTGTGAACGGGTTTATATGGTATGAATAATACAGAAGTATTGTTCACATTTTTTAAAGAATTATATATCGACGGTCGCATCACATACTGATCTATATTGACGTTTTGACCTCTTTGAGCAAAATAACTAGAATTAATAAATTGAATGAAGGGGACGGCAGGGGGTGGGGTTGGTGATTGCAACCCTCTTCAATTTTTATAGCGAGACCCCCAGACCTCCGTATGTGGTACCAATGGATATGTATCAATCCTCTCTTTATATTGATACCAAATTCAAGGCCATACAATAATCTATGACTTCATTTGAATCAAGTGACGGCACTTGTACAGAAAATAGCAAGAATCTAAATTGTTTTCATAAACTTATGGTAGACAATTACTAGTTTTACCTCAATACCAAGTTTTAACCATAATAATAACCTAATATTTTATGGTAATTTCATCTCTATATCATAAAGCATGAAGTAATTTTCTACACAAACAATACCGAGAAAGTTGAGATTTCAAGCTTTTAAATGGCACCTTGCTTTTGGTTGTTCGGTTGCAAAGTTACATCCAAATTGGTAAAAGATATCGGGCTGATTCGGAAATCGAAGTTCTAAAAAATCGAGTTCAAAGATTTTGTACTGTATAAAACTTCAATAGAGGGAGGATTTTTATCTTGCTTTTTAACACATTCTTATGCTTTGGATATTGGCACTTGTTAATGTGATCAGCTTCAATGGCTCGTATCACTTAATTTACTATGCGGGTCACATTTAAAGTATAGATATCCTTTAACATGAGTTGTAATACAACGCTGAAAATAGCATGTCTGTCTTAATCATTGTCCCCACTTGTCACCACATTGACACCCAACACGTTGACATTCCAGGATTTCTCGCCTCTCTCGTTTGTGTCTGTACCGTGGACAGCAACCCGCAAATCAAAGACGAAATCATTTTCTTGGCCTTCGGGTATGTTATCACAAACTTGTACCAAAGAATACTTTGCTTGTACCGTATTCTCCATCACTGAGTTCTCTGCAAAAAATATTTAGAAATTTAGAAATAAGATACATGTACAAGCATATAAACCCTCTGTGATTAGAATTATTGGAGGCATATGTGCAGTCACGTGTAGGTTTGGTCCAGTTAGTATCATGGATTCATGAGTTACGATAATTGCTTTGAATGACTTTGGATGACCTCAAGCATATGCCTCTAGTCAACTTTTCCTGAGAATTTCAGGTTTTAGCTCAAATGAACGTCGACTTTTATTTACTGTATCGGTCGGGCCGAGCACTCTTGGGGATGAGGATAATAGTTTTTACAACATCCGAATCAAAAATACGAGTAACTTTATTTTGATCCTTTAAGTGCCTCAAATTCATCTTGGTCATCTTTGATCTGATTTCTGGGTCGATCCGATGAAACTGTTCAATGGTCAATAATTATTAACTTTTCCGCAAATCGACATGCAGACGATCTCTTACGTTCGGTGGCCACAGTTGAAACCGTGCACGGGTAATAGCAAGGAGGATGAATTTGGAAAGTGACATTTCGTTAAAAGCTTGGATCCAATTAGTTTTTTAAATTTCTACGTTCTAGGTGTTAAAGAGGGCAGTATGATATTGACATTTTAACTAGGCAAAAACGTAATAGTCACGTGCCAAGCCGGGAAATTCAATTCTTCTT
>JXSR01S073313.1:11688-26265 GCA_000969725.1 Ophiothrix spiculata
GGAAAAAGTATACTTTAGGTCCCATCAAAAACTATACCCTAACCCTAACCCTAAACCCTAACCCTAACCCTAAAACTAACCCTAATCCTACACCCTAACCCTAACCCTAACCCTAACCCTAACCCTAAATTAAACCTAACCCTAACACTAACCCTAAACCCTAACCCTAAAATTATGGATGGGACCTAAAGTACACTTGGTCCGCCAACTAATTTGCTATATTCAACTACTAACTAGCTGAAAATCTTTGCCAACGTCAGGCCAACGTCTTTGGAACGTTTATGCATGTAATACTTGGGATTTTGGCGCCAAGAAAATGTAACAGTTAAGAAGCCAAACTCATTTAATAGATGTTTATCAGGTCAAATTTGTATGAACATACAATTTTAATTTTTTAACATGCACAAGTAGGCTTGTATGTCTGATTGAGTTACAAGCACATTGTGTGTTTCTCAGACACACAATGCCTATACATTGTAGCATTATTCAACATATTCAATTTGGCGATATTTCTATCATTTTAAGATGTTCCACCATCATTATCAAATATAAAAAGAAGTTTTTATCATTATTTGCCAAGCAAGTCTTCATGGCCTGGCGGTTATAGTCATCTGTCTCACAATCAGAAGGTTAAGGGTTCGAATCCAGGTAAGACAATAATAAAATTTGTTCATACGTGTAATCATTACTAAATGTAGATCTAATAACGTACATATAATTCTAATCTAAAGAAACGATGGTTTAGTATTTTTTTTAAATGTTAATATTACGTTGGCTCACCGTCAAATATAGACGTTTTTTTCATGTCGGCATGACGTTTGCAACGTTGGCTTAGTGGACATTTTTACGTTTTGACGTCAGTCCAACGTAGTTGACGTCATTTGGCCAACTGTGCATTAGCTTGCATTGCTATCTGGGATAAGCACACCCGGTAAGCACGATCCAAATTTCACAGTAGCATGTTGTATTCTGAGGCGATAATGTCAGTGTTCAAAACATGAACACTAGTATTCTGAACACGTGTCAAGTGTTCAGAAGGTGTAACATTTTTGAACACGTTTGATATGTTCTAGTGGATTTGCAGTGTTGGTGTTTCCCCCCGACAAGTTTTTGCTTCCGACTGCAGGATAACGAGTTGTTTAATGTATGGTAACAGTGGTGGGTTATAAAATGGTGATGTTTCAAATCATTTAGGATAGCTCATTTGATGCAGTATGATCTCCTGATCATTTTGACACATTTTCTATTGCAATCGGCCAAAAAATGAGACAGTGCGGACCGAAAAACCAATTTTAAGTAGGGGTCAGAGGGGGGGGGGGTCTGAAAATGAGAAAGTTGTACATTATAGGAGTTCTATTCCATATTTTAGCACTGTTGGGGTGTATACGTATGTTTTTGAGGTCAAATAATCCAGGCAGGGGCGTCGGAACTTTGTAGGCCATGTGGGCTTTGGTCGCACCACTTTTCAGCCAGAAAAATAAAAATAAATGAGTTTAATTTAATTTGATGTGTTTTTTATAGTCCTATCATAAATAACCACAACACATTAGTTTTTAGTAGCTATTGTCTTATGGGGGTTAGTTGTTTCCTTATTTTTGATACACTAAGGGGCCAAAGGCCGCACCACTTTTATCAGGGGCCGCACTACTTTTATTTCCCTTCGACGCCCCTGAAATAATCCATTTGTACAAGTTTTGTGAACATCAGACCTTTCGTGTAAGTAAGAACGGCCATTCTAGTTCGAATTAGACTATGAGGGCGCTTTTGCTGATAAAACGTACGTGCACTTTCCGATTGCAGAAATTTGAATGTCAAGTTACAGATAATCATTGATATTATTTGCTCAGCAAATTTGAGCTCTGTAAACAAAACGAAACTTTTAGAATACAATAAAGGGAAACGCTTAAACGCGTGTCCAGCAAAGCGTCCTCGTGGCTGAAATTTGTATGAAATGACGTATTTTACGAAAACGAAAAAATCCAATTCTGTCAAAAATGTGAAAAATTGATTCCTTGACCTCAAAAACATACATATTCAACCCGACATTGATAAAATATGTTCAAGAATTCAAGTAATGGTCACATTTCATATTTTCAGACGCCTCTCTGAACCCCTTGTTCGATATGGTAAAAAGAAAAACAATTGTATTTACCCCTTTTGCGTACGCAATTTTCAATGTACACTGGACGCACGCTTTATTAACGCGTTGGGTTAATCAAGCACCGCATCCCTGCGTTATATATGGACAATTAAGTGGACGCAGATGTGTCTCATTTTCATGCCCGTCTTGAGAGGCACTACGGTGACCATATTTTTAATTTATTATCTTTATGTACGACAAAAAAAGTTTAAACATATGTGAAAATTAACCCTAACGCTACCTAGTACTAAAAAGTACTATTAGACGGGAGATATATGTAGGCACCGAATCGCTGCCAGGCAGCGCCCGCCCCGTGGCTTGGTATTGCTTGACTTTGGATTGGGACGCGAGAGGTCCCGGGTTCAAGTCCAAAAGTCAAAATAGCCATTTTTTATGTAGGAATTTCCAAGAAGATTTTAAACGTCTCAGGGTTACACACATGAAAAAAGTTGTGTTAAAAGGGAACATGGTTAACAGGTTGGGTTAAATTTTGCACAATGTTGGGTAAAATTTGACACAATGTTGGGTAAACGTGCATCATTACCCACAAATTTTACCCAACACTGTGCAAAATTTAACCCAACCTGTTAACCATGTTTCCTTTTTAACACAACTTTTTTCTGTGTGTAGGGTTAATAACCGAGCATTAACTATCTTAAAAGCATGTAATCATGGTAATGATTGCTTTCTTTTGAGTTTCCCTGGTTCTTTGAATGGCAAATCAGGAAAACGTGAACTTTTTGAAATGTCTGTATCTGAAAAACGAGCACGGGACCTATTGGATTCGTTTTGAGCACAGATAAATCGATAAAATACTAGATATTTATGAAATTCAATTCTCCTCGTAGGAAACACAAAGAAAATTGTTGTCGTCACAAAGTTTTCATTTACTGAATAAAAAAAAATGAGAGCAACCTTGATTTTTTAAAATCAGCATCACGATCAACATAGGAACTGTTTGTCGTCATATAGTTTTTATATACAGAGTTTGTATAAAAGAGATCGTTTTTAAAAGTTTTATTATAGCTGCTCTCTGCTCTCTAAAATGAATATTTATGATCTGCACATATTTTTGCATTACAAATTATCAAGCGTTTGTCATCAAAAATTTTGACCAAGTATATTCATCACCTAACAGTACATGTACAACCAACCATGCAAGGTATTATATAATTGTATAAAATACTTTAAGTGTAATGACGGAAATGATTCATGGAGGACTAGGTGTCATTTTCATTTAAAAGTAGTAATAATTCCAATTAAATAATACGCTTACATTATGTAATGATGCGTAATATTTCTTAGAATTTAACTCCAAATAATAAGAAACATGTGATAATTATTTCGAGGGAAGGGGGAGTCGGTACCTCACAATATCGTGAAATGTATTTTTATATTGATGCTTAAACCATTTAGGTAAATTATACAAACGTTTTACGGAATTAAATTTTGGAATAGTACATTTTACAAGATATTTACTTAAAGCATCGTATTTTTCATTAAAGAAACTAACTGAAAATGAGGTCAATTTGTTTTTGAACAAGCCAATACGAAAATAATTGACATAGATCAAGTGGGATTACAAGGTAAAAAAGGTGTAAAATTGTCTGCTAATGATAAACATGGTATTATGTCAAAATGAACTAAAAATACCACAGTTTTTAAAAATTGGCAGTTTTGTTTCGGATAGTTACGCTAAAAGAAGTAGGCCTATTCTTTATTTATTTTAATTAAACAAAATAATGTTATGTTCGTGTCTGGAAGAGTGGGTGACTAGTTAAGTTGAGCAAGACTTGGTTTAGTTGTTTCGGTTTGATACCGTAGGGGGGGGATCTGGGATATGGTATACACGTGTGTCGGGGGGTCAGTGTAGTAAACTATGAGCTTTAATTATTACTAAAATTCCGTATTTTTTCGACTAAATAGTTGCACAATACGAGATGTGGGGGGGGGTCATATTTGCAAGTTTTGTAAAGTTAATATCACAGATAAAAGTTAATGTTTTCTATGAATATCAGACCCCGACAATATCGATCATACAAAGTTTATCCTCAATTTCATTTATTCTATAAAATTATTTACGATTTTGTTTAAAAAGGGCTCAAAATTTGTATGGGAAAGTCAATTTTTGAAGTCTAATTACCTGTTCTAGACGGCCTTTTTGGAGGGAAAAAATTAAATCAATATGTTGAACTTTAACGTCTAAAGCATAATCTCTGCAAGTTTTAAAAGATTCCTGCATTTTCAAGATAACAGGAATTTAATTAGATTTTTTTTGTTTAAAAATTGCCGTTTTTACGAAAAAAATAATTTCAGATAGGATTTGGATTTTCTTCTACACTACTTTTTCGATTCTTTACCTATGCTTTATATTTAAAAAAAAAAAGGTATATGGTCTATTTTTATTACTGTACTGCCTTTAACATAATTTCATTTTGGCTTCTCGTACACGTATCTCTCTCAAACTTAAGCAAACCAAATCGTCTTCCCCAGTACAGCTATGTATCAAGCTGTCCACATATTGAAACATGTACTGTACACCGTAGTAAAACCAGGAAATGATTACAATTATACAAAAAAAGAAAAAAAGTTACTCAACTTTTTATCCTTTCAAGGCCGATGGCAATGAAATATTTCTAAAAATAAAACGAATCTTCCAAAGAGGACAATGGATGCCCAAAATCAATGGCAAATGTTGAAAGATAAACAAAAGGTGTTTTTGTGTGCAAAATTTCATTTCTTTTACACAAAAATAAAATTCGCTGGAAAATGACATAAATAAAATTAAAAATAGGCCTACTACGTTAAGCATAACTATATATAGTTGAAACAAATCTGTCGATTTCTAAAAACTGTACTATTTTCAGTTCATTTTGAAATGAGACCATGTTGATAATAATAATAAAAACGCTTATCATAATAAGACGAAACTTGAAACAATCTTTGAGCGCCGCACAATAACAACTTATATAAATAACAACAAACCAAACAAAAAAAATAAAAAATGCCATTAAGGAAATACAAAGATGCATTAGTTAAAAAGATAATCAGTGGACTGCCTTGTATTACGATCTCCAAATGGAGAATGTAAAAAGAAGGTGTGACATATCATACTCAGAAGCTATGATAATAGAAAAAAACTAAAATATGCTATAAACTCATCTTTAAATTCGCGACTTTTACGCTTATTTCGCTGCATAAACATTACACGCTGCAGACTTTAATTGCTGCACTTTATGTATGAACTTCATCCAGATCACTGTTAGTTTAGCCAGTTCACATGCATGGCCCATTAGCGACGTATGTTGTTTACTACTTCACGTGGTCAATAGTGCAGATTTATATATAATAGAGCTTTTTAAAAATTAGCGATATTGTAGACATGGAGTTTGGAAATGCAACTCGTGATTATGGGTTACGCTGTCAGGAACTTGAGATTCCTGACAAAGATGATGGTTTAAGGGTAACAATATTTGCAACATATCGACTATTAACTGGTTTAATCGGCAGTTCGGGGAATGTATTGGTTATTCTGTCAGTACTATCAACAAGAAAACTTCGAACGCCTGCCAATATTTTTATCGTATCCTTAGCGGTTGCTGATCTGTGCATTACAGCTTTTATGGAACCAATTTCAGGATACGTAATTCTTACCGATCTGGACTTATATGATCGGAAGCCCGGCTTATGTACTGCTATTGGAAGTATTTGCTATATCAGTTGTACTTGTTCGCTTTGGAATATCGGAGCAATAGCCGTAAACCGTTATGTTTACATCTGTAGACGTCCAGTTTATAACATGACTTTTACATGGTGGAAGTCTATTGTCTATGCAATTTGCATATGGATTATTTGTATTGGTGCAGATGTGTGCAACTTTCTCGGCTGGGGTGGTCATTCATTTGACCTTAAAATGCTGGGATGCTCATATGACAGAGTTGCAAATTTTAGTCACGTTTTATTCACGGTGATTGTGTTTATTGCAACACCAATGATCTTTACAGTTATGTGCTATTCTACAATTTTTTATACTCTCTGGTTAAGTTCCAGAAAGGTTGGCAGTGGTTTAACCAATAATAAGAACCATACCCTTTCAAAAAGAGACGGGAAAGTGCTTCGAATGTTATTCACAATCTTTCTCACATTCGCATTTTGTTGGACCTTGTATACTTTGTTAATAGTATTTGATTTTGACAATGACATACCCGTTCCAGTGTATCGGCTGGCCGGTGTTTTATCGCACACCAACAGCAGCTTGAATTCAATCATTTATGGCATCATGAATAAGAACTTTAGAGATGCATATTATAGAATTCTTTGTTGTGGAAAATATAAACCGGCCAATACTGCTAAAGATATTGCACTGACCACGCGAAGCATATCAAGGGACATCAGTCATTGTTAACCCTTATACTTTTGAGGTATTTTTTGTAACACGTCCTCCGAAGGGGGGGGGGGATGTTCTCCTAATATTTTGGAACCGAACCTCCTATGAACTTGGTTTTGCTATTAATAGATATGATCCTATTCTACGACACCAAGATTATCAAAAATTGGCGAAGGCGTTACGTAATTATGACGTCATAAAGTACTTTCGGATTGGAAAACCAGGCAAAATTGCATTATGGCAAAAATGGCCACTTAAATCAAAATGTTGCTGTAAAATTTCTAAATAATGGATTTTCATTGGGTTTTTTGCTATGCTAATAGAGAAAGGAAAATGATGATTCTAACATATCTTGCAAGTTTGAGTCTTATAGCATGGATATTTTATTTCAAAATGGCGACTTATAAAATTCCGGAATTTCACCAACCCCCCTACACCCAAACTTTGATTTTTTCATCAGAATGACCACAAAGGATGTAAAAGAGATTACCTGCCGGTTGCTTTTGCGTTTTTAAGAAGCGGGGAAAATCATTAAGGGGGGGGGTTGCAACAACCGCCCACCCCCCTTCGGAGGGTCGGAGGGCAAGGGTTAACCGGCATTAAGGTACTGAAATTAAATTCCATAAACTTACCGTTTCATTTTCAATTTTAACAAAAATTAAGTTTAATATATAATGATGGATATAATTGTAATGGCTCCCCCGAAAGGGGGGACTTTGAAGATGATATCAATTTTTATTTTATCATTTCATCTGTTACAACATTTTCTTAAAATGACACCTTACTTGTTGAAATTGATCAAGGCGATCAAATTTTACAACAGAAAATCTGCTGTAAAGTCTTATTATTTTTTTTTTACTTTTTGCCGCCTATTTTCATCAGTTTCTCGAAAAGTATTCTGTCACAAAGTCCCCCTTTTCGGTGTGAGTCATCACATATAAAGTTTAATATGTCTTACTACTCATCTGCACAACGTTAATTTCGAAAAATTTCGATCAGACCCAGGGGAAATTCTACATATTCAGCTACTCTAGTAATATTAATTGTTTGGAAATTAAGTCATAGTCTCATTACATTTGATTTGAACTTTTAGCTTTTTGATCAATTTAACCTCGTTGTTGCAACATCAAAAGGTCTATTATTAGTCCAGCGATTTTAGCACTGCTCGGCGGTTTACCAATACACAATTTTAAGATTCAAAGCTCATTACTAATAGCGCGAGTAAAGAATGTGTGCTAGTAGACGTCGAGCGACATCGCAGTGATGAAATCGCTGGGCTTTGAACGCACTATTTTAGGTACATTTTTCATATACTAGTATATGAAAAAGGACTCTCATAGATATGCCATTCAAAGCTAATAAAATCATCTTGCTTGCAAAATCCACTGACCCAACTCAATTTTGCCACAAATGAAGCATATACGAATATTTTATTACATTTGCTTTTACTTCAGAAGGTACAATATTAGAAGATTTCTATTTCTAAGGGCATGCTTAAAGCATAAAGAGGCTTATGAAAGACGTTTTAACCTAAGTGTAATCGATTTAAAACGTCTGATCTGTTTTGCATGACGATCAAATGCCAAATTATATTAAGTTAAACTGACCTTCAATAAAATGAAATAGAAAAAATGCAAACCTTATTAAAACACATTAATCGTTGTCATAGAAACTGGTGAAGGATTTAGGCCATTATTATTTACATTTTGAGTTTCTGTTAAATTTCTATTCGGTTTTGTCCAATAAATAAAAATGATGTCGTAAATTGGTTTTTAAAACTAATCATAATCATAATACATGTATAAACATATGAACTCACAGCTTATGGAATACAAGTATAACATTCAATTGCAGTTCAAAAATACTTAGATATAGTTAAAAATATCTTCTTTACAGTAAACTGACGCACACATTCACGTCATTAAGAAGAATTAGTCATTAAGTATAATTATACTTCCTAACGAGGAACGGAATCAACCTGGGGGATTGGCCATTGGCTAATGGACCGTTGTTGACTTATTTTCAACCCGCAGTTGATAACGCGTGTCATCGTACCGTGTAACATAATTGCAATTCAAAGACCTCTTTGAATGAGTAAGTAATAACAGCCGATGCGTCCGCATATATTTTCGCTGAAAAAAAGTACTAGGACGCATGGATGCATCTTTTTCTTGCATTTGACTTTACAATTCTGGTCTGTTCATAAAAACATTGTGCAATTCCTGGCTTTTAATATTTTTTTTATGTATTTTAATGTAAATCTTACTGATGTGTAATCATATGCTTTTTGTCAATTTCTTGATGTGTTATATTTGTGTATTCGTGCAATATTTATATGTACCTGGCGAATAAAATGATATGATATGATATGATATGATCGTTGTTGATTTGTGATAACAATATTAGGATATGCTTAAAACATAAAGAAGAGATTGTTGAACCTTGTAATCGATTTTAACCCTCGTCTACCCAGGTTGTTTTTGTAACGCGCGTCTACCCCCTAAATATTTTGAACAGAACCCCCCACAAAAGATCACAAAAATCGGCCAAGGAGTTACGTAATTATGAAGTCATAAAGTTCGTCCGGATCGGAAAATCGGGATTATGGACAAAATGGCCACCAAACCGAATTTTTATCGGTTTCTTGCTAATAAAGAAGGGAAATGATGATTTTAACATGCTCTGCAAGTATCAGTTTCATAGCATACTATCAAAACCTCCCCCTACACCCCAGCGAACTTTGACGGCCTACCCTAAACCCATCTTAGGTGGTAGCTCCCTTATTTTTTCATCAAAATGACCGCAAAGGTTGTAAAAGAGATTACCCAATGCCTGGGGTTAGTTCCTTTTGCGTTTTTATGCAGCACTTTGGGGGGGGGGGGGGTTGCAACAACCCCACCCCTTTGTAGACGAGGGTTAACCGTTTGATATGTTTTGCATATTATTAAACGTCAATAATAATCATGTACTTGCAAAGTAAAATTGACCTTCGATAAATTCTAGATAACAGGAAAATAGAAAATCAAATGCAAGGTCTAGGATGCAAACTTTATTAAAAACACATTGATCGTTGTCATAGAAACAGATGAAGGCCAATTAATTTACTATATTTTGAGTTTCTATTAAATCAGTTTTGTCTAATAGTAGTGGTGGTCTATAAACATAATTAATTTTGCATTTTTTTTGTATTCATTGACAAAAATCATCTGAAACTGAATCATGCTGAACCAACTTTACATCTAGGGGCAAGTGTGGTACCCATGGCACAGATAGCCCTGTTTGAATACAGTATACGAAGGGAGATTTTAATGATTATAATAATTTTTATTTTATTTTATTTTATTTTATTTGCAACATATTTACCCAGGGTTGCCCGATTCAGCCGAAGCTGGTCTAACACGGGGCCCTGCACATACACATTAAAAACTTATACATATGTACATAAATACTTTAATATCTAAAATGACGGTATTAAAAACATGAATATGGTAAAAACATAATTATATATAATATACTATAGAATTGAAATTCGCCAAATAAACCAAAAATTTTTGATAGATGTTAATTGTCATAACAATATACAAAGACACTTTATCATGTGTAAAAAAGTATTGGAAACATGAACATGATTGAAAAGAAATTATAATACAAAATAAGAATTTGTCAATTCATTTAAAACGCGAAAAGAAGATATCATCATAAAAAGTTTACATATTTACAGCAGGTGTTTATGATTTAAATTACTTATGACCTAAACTATCATTGAAGATCAGTACGTAGATGGACGAAGGTGAAAAGTGCACTTGTAAGATTGCATACACAATTTATTGCATGCCAAACTGTTTTTCTTGGTTTCTCGTCTCAGACGCTCTGTTTAATAGATCCCATGGCTTAGTTTTCCTAATCATTTGTTCTATCTGCAACATGCATCTTGGATTCTGTACACTCATCTTTGAAGAAGTGGGTCTCCTGTAAAATGGAAGTGAACAGCTATCATGGCGACGATTAGTCAGCATTATTGACGCTCTTGGCATTCACTGCAGCACACTAAGTTAGTGCATGCCATGAGCGTCTGACTTATATAATAATAACAAGTGATGATTTACAAACACATTATTGATTATACTTTAATGAAAAAAAAACCGATATGGATGCTCTTAAAATAACCGCACACGTATATCAGAGATTTGATATCTTGTTTGTTAATATTTGCTCTTTTTGTTTGCCTTTGGATTTCAACCAAACTTAAGGGGAGGCAGTGGACCCAAAATGTGAAAATATACTATTTCAACCATTTTTTTTCATTTAAAAATTTCAAATTTAACACAATTTCAGCTTTCATTTGCTTTTTGTTTGACTTCAATTGGACCTTGCGTTCAGATTTTATGGCAATTTTTAATGGAAGGACGTTTCACAATATTTCTCCAAAACACTGTTTCTCCTATACAAACGTGTGTATTGTACTATTCTTTTGAATTTTATTGTTTTCAAGGATTAAAATCTTTAAAAGAATCGAATAAAATGACGGAAACTTGAAAATTTCACTTCTTTTGGGTGTAATATTTTCATTTTGTTCATGGTTGAAAGGCTTTAGGTTCCAGAACACTTCTAATGAAGCTAATTAGCATTATTTTGTTTAAAATTGTCAAAATCTTTTTTCGCGTTTAATAGGACTGTGCCACTTTTTCTCAGAAACTGTTCATCCGTTTTGTATGAAACTTGGTGAGAATCTTTAAATTATACAGATCTAACTTATTATGAAGAGAAAAGGTTTTATTAGTCCCTTAATTTCTGTGAGACAGGGTTTAGTATATTTTTTTCCGATTTGCGTAATTTTTGAAATTACGCATCCCTGGTACCTGCTGTACGAAAAACATTTGTTTTTGTTTTCATAATATTTGAATAACATTTTAAAATATATGATTACAAAAGAGACAGTTCAAAATTATTTCGGAACATATCGAAAAACTGCGCGTAGTGATATCCTTTAAAAATCCAACATGGCCGCCGTTGTCGTGGCAACGGATGAAGCGGCATACGTGGAAATGTAATAAAATGAATCGTACGCTTATTAAAAAATCACCTTTGGGTCCACTGCCTCCCCTTATTATCTATGTCTGTATTTTTCACTTTGCCAAGTTTTGCGCAAATTTTTAGATTTTAAACTTTTTTTATCTGAATTAACAGCTTTACAAAAATTTTCATCAGGCCATTTTTGCTCAAAATTATTTTGGATTATGAAAATAGCTGTCCTCCTCTAAAGTTGTAACCTTCCGCCGCCAATGATGTCTTTGTGTAGAGTAAAATAAGGCCCCCCCCCCCAAAAAAAAAAAAAAAAAGAACTCTGTCTCAGCTTCCTTAGGTCCAAAACCCTCAGCGCTACGCGGTTTTTTTTAGTCAAAAAGGCTATGCGGACGCGGAAATCTTTTTTATTACGTTTTTAGGTCACTATTTTTTTTTCGGAAAGCACATAGGCCAACATATTTATTTGTTTTTTGACAAGTTTTGACAATATACACCTTAATATGCTCTTTGGCCCTTTTTACTTAAAACCATTTTTGGTCAAAATTTTATGGTATTGTTTTAACCCTGGTCTAACCAGGCTCCCTAAGGTTTTTCCCCGCAGCATAAAAAGAAGCAACCTACCCCAAGCTTTTGGGTAATCTCTTTTACATCCTTTGCAGTTACTTTGATGAAAAAAGTAGGGGGTACCACCTAAGGTTGAGTTAGGGTAGGTCGTGAAAGTTGGGGGTGTTGCAAAATTTAAATCGCCATTTTGAAAACAAAATACGCATGCTATCAGGCTGAAACTTGCTAGGATTATCATTTCCCTAATTGCAATAAAACCCAAATTAAATTTCGTTGTTTAGAAAGAAATTGGTTTTGGTGGCCATTTTGGCAAAATTTTTCAACCTGAAAGACGTTCATGACGTCATAATTACGTAACGCCTTGGCCGATTTTTGTGATCTTGGTATCGTTGGATAGCTATTGATAGCACAACTAAAGTCATAGGGGTTCCAATCCAAAAATTTAGGGGGTTGTAACAACCCCCCCCCCCTCTTGATTAGAAGTGTTACAAAAAGGTTTGGTTAGACGATGGTTAAGGCAAATTATACACAATGTTGTTTTATATGTCATTGTTGTTCAGTATTGTATCTCTTCTACTTTATCATTGCATACAATAGTTTAACTGTTTTCTTTTCAATTACTAAGGTTCTAGTACACTATTAAACTCACTGTAACAATTCATTCAATGATTTCAACTTTTCAAAAGAAGTCTATGCTATAAACCTTATCAATTCAATGTGCTGTTGTTGGACTTATTTTATTATGAGCTTTTAACAAAATGTTGATCGTAAAGTTAATAATAGTATATCATATTTCTCTGTATTGGCTTTAAATATAAATAATTGCATATTCTCTATTTGTTTTATACCACGCCATATTTTCTCTCCAGTCATTTCATGCAGTAGCATATGTGGCATACCTTGTTGTACCTTACAAGTCTATTGTTATTGAAATTCAAATTGGACCTAACCTAACCTAACACACAAATACACCCAAGCAAATTTACTTGACCATTCAGCTAACTTTTCTTAGCAGGCAACTAGTTAGCAGTGTTCGTAGCAGGCTTTCATGAATAAGATACGGGCCCAGGGTCCATATTCATGAAACCCTGCTAACTCTAGTTGGCTGCTAAAAGTCTCTTAAATTGTCTGGTAGGCCTAGAATTTACTTCAAAAGTTAGCGGCGATCTGGGGCAGCTCTAAGTTCTTAGCAGGCAACTAAAATGTCAGTTTGGTTCATTTTACTAAGGGGCGGCTTCAAAGCTCAACCGGCGGTTGTCTGCCGGTTCTGGCCGGATCAACCGGAATAAACAATAGCCAACCGCCCAGAACCGGCAGACAACCGCCGGTTGAGTTTTAAAGCCGCCCCTAATGATTATCAAAGATACAATATCCAAGTTAAGACAATCTTTTCACTTAATAAAAAGGCACTTTAAGACAAGCACGTTTCTGAGATAAGTTTTTTGTGTAGAGTAAAATAAGACAATCTGAATTAGAAAATATGCCTGTATCTTGGATATGTATAAGAGCACTAAAATCTCAAAAAGTCAACTATGAACTTAAAGAGATTGAAAGACAAACATGTATGCAGATTTAGTTTGTTAAAAACCCTAATGATAAATAACTTTCAAAGCTCTACTGCCGGTTAGTAAAACAACAAAAACTGTTTTTAACCCTCGTCTTCCTAAGGGGTGGGAAGGGGTGGTAACCACCCCAAGAGATGATTGCCGATGCACCAAAACGCAAAAAAAGAACCTGAGCATTTAGGTAATTAATTTAACATTCTTGCGGACATTTTGATTAAAAAAATCCATCCGGGGTACCACTTAAGGTGGGGTTACGGTAGGCCGTCAAAGTCCAAGCCGAGGTTAGGGGTGGTTGTCACCTCGAAAATTTTTAAATCGCCATGTCGAAAAATATCTGTATGGTATGGACTTGAAACTTTATAATTACATACATATTTGTAACTGTTGTCTTTTACATTACTATTATATTCACTGTAACAGTTAATTTAATGTGTTTATATTTCTTAATTTCAACTGTTTAAAAAGAAGAGTATGTTATAAACCTTATTAATTCAAATTAATATGCTCTTGTTGGACTTATTAAGAGTTTTTAACAAAATGTTGATTGGAAAGTTGTCAATAGTATACCATATTTCTTGTATAGGCTTTAACCCTTGTTATACTGAGCGATTTTCACAAACACATTATACAGATAGGGGTTGTTGCAACCCCACCAAATTTGTATAGTGAGTCCCCCTGACCCCTGTATATGGTACCAACGGATAGATATCAGTCCCCTCTTTCCATTGAGACCAAACTCAAGGTCATCCGTAAATATATGACTTCACTGTGACGTCATAATTACCATAATGTGAAAAATCGGCATTTGCACGAAAAATATAGGCAAAAATCTAAATTTTCTAAAAAATCGTAGGAATATCCGATTTTCATGCATTTTTTTCCCTTTTTTTTTTTTT
>JXSR01S073313.1:75902-91693 GCA_000969725.1 Ophiothrix spiculata
ATCCCACCACTGATCTACCCTGCCCTCTGTCTAGTAATTCAAGTGACCAATAAAATCCAGAGATCTACCCAGTTAGTGACTAAGCATCGAGGTTGTGGCAACGCGAATATGCTTTGGGTATGTCTTTTACAAGTCGACGCTCTGGTCAAGAGTTAGGAGATGCCCTATTGGTAGGATTTTTCAAATTAATGCTTTAGATCCCATCAAAAACTTGACCTAACCCATGACCCAACCATATACTCACTAACCATGACCAGACCCTCGCCACCATTACCCCACCTGAACATACCCCAACCCTAAAATTCTGGATGGGACCATAAGTATTTGGTCCCTTTAATTTGTCATGCTACATCTAATATGGAAGTGGTTATGTAACTGCTTCTTACAAAGTGAACCACTTTTGTTGGTACCCACTTTTATATTGTTCGGAGAATTGGTTGGTGAGTAATTTAAATTTAACTTAAATGTTGTTTTATAACCTTTGACATTAGGTGACCTTGACCCGACCCAACCCAACCAAGACACTCGGGAGGGTGGCAGATGTTCTAAGTGCAGTCTAGGTGGTGTCAAGATTAAATGACCTTGAATGACTTGGGTAAACTTAGAACAGTTTAGGAATTTGACCTTAAACTATCCTCGATGGCCTTGACTGACACTCTCCCTCCTCCCCAACCCTTAGAAGATTTTGGAATTTGACCATAAATGATATTTGATGACTGACACTTCCCACACACACTCAACCTTTAACATTTACCTTCAGTGGACTAAAGAGTGCAAACTTGACCTTCCTCAGCCAAAGTTACACCCCCCCCACAAAAGTGTAGAGGAGCATGCGACCTGCATCACCAACCATCTCTGAGACTGACAGAAAGACACATGCAGACATTGCGTATTATTATAGTAATATTTTTAATACATAAAACTCTTCCTATAATACAATGGGAATGTAGTACTAAACCTCAAGGTGAATGCAGTACTTTATTTTTTGGTTTAAAACTATACATATGCCTCAAACACAAAACACTTACTTGATCAACGTGCTCCATATAAAAATAATGTGTCATTTACAAAATTCATTTACACCAAGTACTGGATAGAATCACATTAAATAGCAACATATATTGGACTATCTTTGTTATTCAAAGAATCTTTGTTATTCAAAGAGCTCAATAACATTTCTGGAGAGCTTTAAAAAAATCAATACTGTAGACCTTCTGGAATAGCTTTTTCTTCTAATCGCCTGATGACCTATGTAAAGGTCCTGGTGAAGGTGAAACTTGGAAGTATGAACTCATCATGTGAGTGCAAGAAAATTGTATATGCAGTGGCTCCATATATTTTTTATTTAACATCTTGTAACTAGAATGCGAAAATTTTCTCTCTCATAAGTCAGTGGCTCTTGAAATGGTTCTGAAGAACTATTTTAAGAGTCACTGACCCTATAGACTACAATGTGCAACACAATTTTTTGACAAATGGCAGCTATTGCATACACAACTTTCTTGCACTTGCAAACAAACTATTCTAGAAAGTCTATGCTTTAAAAAATGAATTAAAATAACATGTATAATAATACTGAAATTGACCATGCCTTAACTGTACCGGATTTTCCACCAAGTTGCGCACAAAGATGTTTTGCACGTCTTGATTGCATCCACACACACAAGATGACAGCATTATTACATAAGTATTTTGACACAAGAATGTTTGTATTATCATAAACTGGGGTGACTTTGAACGCCAGGGTTACTTTGAACAAAATTTGACTAAGTTGTTCACAAAACACACCCCCTCCTGATGGTGGTTTGTAATGGATTTCAACCATCTATGATTATTTGTTGAAATTCTTTACAAACCACTATCAGGCGAGATGAGTCGTTTGCAAACAACCTTGTCTAAATTTTGTTCAAAGAAAAACACTGATTGCTTGATATTTGAGAAATGGTTAAGATTATAGGTCCCAGTGATCTTAAAAAGCACAACATGCAATATCCTTCACTTTGCTTCTGAATCATAGCATGATTCTTTGAAAAAGCCTTTATTTGGCCTATGATTTCAGTCATGTATCGTCAAGGCAGTCAATATTTGTAACATTAAAATACAAAATTTGTACATAGGCAACACACTTAAAATGATAGACAAAATAACAGTGGTCTGCTTGTCGATGTCAGTATCAAAAGCATATAAAGGTTTTTTGTGAAAGATATTTTAACTTTTCTGTTTATAGCACAATCAATTTTTGTCAGAACTTTGTATACAAACCAAATGATTTTATCATTGAAATCATTAAATTTCCTACAAAACAAATTTGCTGAGTGTGTACGCTGAGTGCGTGTGTGAGTATGCGACAATGAAAATTAGTGATGGGCCGATTTAATCGGCCGGATCGGAAATCGGCCAGTTTTTGTGAGATCGGTGACGGATCGGCAAAAATCACAGAACTCTACCGATTCAGCCAACCGATCCATACATACCACAACAGCTTGAACATGTGATGGAAATCTCCATAAAATGTGTTTCAAATGCAAGCATTCTGCCTTGTTGGACTAAACAGACTAACAAAGTAACTGGCTTTCATTTCTTTTATTGTCAATCTTGATCATTATTTCGATTTCTACATTAATAAATGATCAAATTCATGGAAAACGTACCAGTGATACTTAACACTTCATTTCTGTTGAGAGTTTAAGTAACTTCATAACAAAATCGGGATCGGTATCGGATCGGGCCAATTATTTGAAAATTGAATCGGGAATCGGCAATTACCGATTTAGGGTGGATCGGCCCATCCTTACTTAATGAAAATGCACTGCACGTTTCTTGTTTGGTTGTTAGAATCAGCGATCACATGGAAAATAAATACGCTTGTTTATTCCACACAATCATTGCGTACTCCATGCAATTATTGCATTCAGATGTTCAAGATGTATAGGAAATATATGACTTGAATAATAAAATTAACTAAATATACATCTTCATTTCAACTAAAGCCTGATATATAAAAACCTTGGAAATCTGAAAAATAATCATCAGTATCTGGAGAATCTAAATACAACATCTGTAATCAATGAAAGCACTAAGAACATGAAACATTTTTGGAGGCCACAAAAAGTGTTAATTTGTATGTAAAATCATTTTGATATTACAAAATAATGTTGGCAAATCTTGGCCCTCCAGTGATTATGTGCTAACAAGGTTTCATTGTGGTTTTTAAAACATTAATTAAATTTTTCAAGACTTAAAAACAGCGGGGGTTGTTAATATGCAATTGCATTGTACAATAAATCAATAATTTATATAAATTATGATAAATTTAAAAAGCACCAAATTTAATATTCAAGGTTTCATGCTACAATCATTCTAATGGTGCATTCAGAGTGCAGCGATTTTAACCACTGCAACATCGCTAGACATGTGACAATACACATTTTTTTAATTTTAAAAAGCACTACTAGTAGCGTGTATAATGTATCGGTAGACGTAGACGGATGTTGCAATATTGAAATCACTGGATTTTGAATGCACCATATCTGCTTAAACATGTGATGTAGGAAAGAATCCAGAGTCCCCATCACCATACGGAGGAGGTAATGTGTAACGGGGTGGTGGTCTGTGAATTTCCACAGGAGGCGGGCTGTACATAACAGGATTCCTGTGATGCAATAGTGGCTCAGAATATTCCGGTTCTAATGTATACTGGGGTGGTCGTAATCGTGTACTTGGTAAGTCAACAAGATATAAATCTGCTTTAGTACTTGGATAACCCAAATCTGGATTATGGTGATCAAAATACGGGTTTGTATAACTAGGCTTAGCATAATCTGGCAGGTTGTATGACGGTGGTCGTGGCATTTTTCTATCATTTGGAGTCTTTGGTTTAGGAGTGGCTGCAAAAGGTGATATGTCATCTGGCAACACTACTGGTTGGCTTGGTTTACGTGATTCAAGTCCCGTCAACTCATCGTTCAAAAATACAGGTTTGCGATTTTTCGCGTATGTTGGTTTTTCTTCACGCAAAAGGAATTCTTCCCCAGCTCTTGATCGTTTATACCAACAACACAAAATACAACAACAAAATAAGAGTAATAGTGCTATGATTAGAGCTGGCACAACTATAACGACGACAAGGTTATCATCATCCCCAACTGGCACTGCAGTTACATTGGCAGCAGGGGTAGTCGTAAAAAAGTCATCACAGGAACCTTGCAATTTCTTGTTCACAAACAAAACAGGGAATTCAGGTGATAAAAACATGCGGAAGTCAAGCCTAGCAGTACCATTAGAATATGCCATTTGATCATAGAGAGCATCAATCAACACAATATCACATACATCGGTACTGAGAGTCATATTTGAGTAGCCCATAATCACTGATCCTTCAACTAAGGAATCCACATATAAGGCACTAGCATTGGCATCACCATAGTAGTTGGCTATCCTAGTGCCTAATTTAATAATGTTGTTCCCATCTGATATGAAATTCGGAAATGAATTATCAATCGTAACTTCAAATACATGATTGTATATCACTGCTGACGGGACAATGACAACCACAATGGCATCATATTCAACAAGACCTTCCCTATCTGTAGCAGCAAGGTAGTACTCGACATCATAGCCTGTAATTGTAGTATTCAGAGGCACTCCATACAGAACTTGATTGACAGTGTCCAGTTGTATCCATGAGTTGGGAGCGACAGGTGCGTGATTGATGTCCAGCAGAGATAAGGTCAGGTCTGTGGTGTACCCATCTTCAGGATCATAGAATGTGTCGAATGGGATAGGGTAGTGTAAAAACTGGCCCAGATTTGCCTCCACTTCGTCTACAGGGTTCCAGAGGATTGGTGGCTGGTTGGCTGGCTCTGTCATAATAAAAAAAGATAAAAGACAAAATAACAAACAGAAAGCCACAATGCAAGATTTGGTTCAACCTAATCTAAATTCAAAATTTATATGATTGAGTTTTAATCATTTCATGAAAGAATAGACATGCGTTGTCTTGTCAATGTATTATGAACTGGAGTTCTTTTCAATAGGCATTGAAAGTTGGTAGTTTGAGCTGTCTTGTCAGATAAAAAATCTGATTGTTCAAATTACAACACCCAATTGACAGCACTACATTAACATTTTTGGACAAGTATTTTTTAGGTTCATCCAAAATTTTAGGGTTAAGGTTAGGTCACAGTTAGTGAGTTAGGGTCGGGTCAAAGTTAGTGAGTTAGGGTTGGGTGATGGTTTAATGAGCTGGGGTTGGGTCACGGTTAAGGTCAAGTTTTTGATGGGACCAAAATATACTTTTTACAAATCGTCATTACTGGGAAGCACTTTTGCTGTAATAACAACATCAAAAGCTTCAATGAATTCCTTGACTGGTACTGGCAACTTTCACTTGTCAATTTCAATGACAATATATCACCAGCTGATACACAGGTATTTTATATTTTACCACTACATATAACTATACAGTAGAACTTCATTATAACAAAATCTGATATAAGAAAAGCCCTGATATAAAGAATTGTTTTCCCTGTACCATTTTGCTAATTTTTGTTTTGTTTTAAAAATCCTAATAAAACAAAATTTTGGATACAAAGAATTTGTTGGTTCCCAGCAACTTTGTTGTAAAAAGTTTCCATTCTATATACAATGAACAAAATGGACATGCAAGAGAATAAAATAGATGAAACCACCGGAGCCTCTTACATACTTTCCATGACACAGTAGATAAAATTTTACATCTTTCCTAAATATTGGATCTGTTGCAGCTGTGGTAATGTTGCACTCTATCATAATTTTACAAAATTTCTTAAGAAAGATTAAGATAAATCATTAAATTTACCATCTCAACTCTCAAAAGATCACTTGTAATTTACAAACATATACATTACATACCTGGAGTTGTAATCACTGGAATGGCACTGCTGGACATCATGATGGAACTTGAAGGCAGTGTTGGTGAAGGTGTTGGGCTCACTGCTGGGATACTGCTACCCATTACAGGCAGACTGCTCGATACGACAGATGAACTACTTGATGGTTTACTTGATGAAACAGGTGGGCTGCTAGATACAGCAGGTGGTTTACTTGATACAACAGGTGGCTTTGAAGATGAGTACAGCATAGCACTGCTGGTTGCTAGAGGTTCAGTGGACATTGACGGCACCACTGAAGATGCAAATGGGGATGAATACATCAAAGAACTTGTTGGTAGAATACTACTCATTACTGGCGATTCAGTTGATGAGGTTGAGATCATTGACGATGCAGTAACAGAACTTGATGGCAAAATACTACTGACTGGTGGAGTTTCAGTGAATGAGGAAGGCATTCTTGAAGTTACAGCTTGGGATGAAAGTGTCAAAGTTCTTGTTGGTAAAATACTACTAGTTGCTGAAGGTTCAGTAAATGAGGATGATATCCTTGAAGATGCAAACAGAGTTGAAGACATCAAAGGGGTTTCTGGCAAACTGTCAGATGCAGATATATATGTTGGTGCTACAGAAGACACCAAAGTTGTTGTTTCAATACTCGGGGTTGGTGTTATATCAAGGGATCTAGTTGGCATTTGACTACTGCTGGAGACTAGCATCTTACTGCTGGAAATTGGGACAGTCAATGAAGGGCTTGGCAAAGGTCCAGAGACAGATGGGGACTGAAGATCACTTGTAGGTATCACATGTTCAGTTTCACTAGATTTGATGCTTGGAGTAGGAGTAACGCTTTCTTGCAAACTGGGAGTTGGGAAAATGCTTGATGCAGATAAAGATAGAAATTTTGTTTGATAAATTTGAGTACTTGGAGATACAGTTGATGCTGACGATCCTGCCATAGTAGTCACTTCTGGTGGAAACTTGGTGATAATCAATGATGTTGACAAAAATGGTGTATCTGTTAGGGGTGGCGTAATACTGGCTGTACTCATTGGGAATAAAGATGGCGTTGGCATTAACAT
Source organism: Ophiothrix spiculata (assembly GCA_000969725.1). Taxonomy (NCBI): domain Eukaryota; kingdom Metazoa; phylum Echinodermata; class Ophiuroidea; order Amphilepidida; family Ophiotrichidae; genus Ophiothrix; species Ophiothrix spiculata. The sequence goes on from JXSR01S073313.1 coordinate 82,855, forward strand.
GTCTGATGTTCTTGGAGTAAAACTGGGAGTCATTTGCTTGCTGGTAGGCATTGGTTGGTCTGATGTGCCTGGTAGTTTGGTAGTAGGTACCGGTGTTGTGGACAAAGAGCTTGATTGAACTGAAATTTCAATGGAAATAAAATATCAGATTAACTTTATGAAAAGAATAAAGATTAACCTGGTATTGTAATTGTGATCTTATGCTCATCTTAAGCTAGAAAATGGTACAGTACATTATATGATGTGCTAATATCAAAATTTGGTGTTTTGAAAACTCTATACCTGAGAAAATGCTTGCAAAGTGCAATTTTGGTATTTTTTCTGACTGACAAATGTAGCAACATACATTATTTTAACACCAATTTTAATGTTTGATAACATCCCTCTCTGTTCTCTTTAGATTTAAAAGGGTTTCAAGAATGAAACAGTATCACTTTCTTCAAGAGATTATCTTGTCAAAATGGATTACTTTTGATTAGATGTTTCTTTCAAAGAAAAATATAGATCCTCTGTCATGAAACAATTTTTTGAAAATGAAAAGATTACATTTGTTTTATTAAGGGTACTTAAGCACATTTAGAAGATAGACACCAGACACTGCACCATTTTTATTCCAGCATGGGGATCAAATTGGGGTATTTAGATTTTTTCCAATGAAACGTCTTGTTGTAATACTTATACATGATTATTGAAAACAAGCACTTGTCTTTGCATTCAGTATTGCATACCATTTGTTAAAGAGTATTTGCAGTTTTCTGCTACACACAACCAATGAAATTGCTGCACTTGAACTTTGTTTTGGCCGGGCTCGAGTGTACCTTATACCCCAATTTGAGCCCCATTATCATGATTAACACTTGGCGGTAGCATAAATCCTGTGTCTTCCCTCTATTTCTATGATATGAAGTTTAAAAGGGCTATTTCTGCAAAACTTTCCAAGGAAAATATCTTATAAATTGTGGGGAGTTTTTTTTCAAAAAGTACCTATTGTAAAAAGGGCCACCTTACCTGAACTTCTAATCATGGTGGATACAGGCAGCACAGCAGTAGCGGATGACACAGGGCTGACAAACACAGGGCTGACATTAACAGTGTTGCTAAGCATACTTCCAACACCGCCAGTACTACTACTACTAGCTTGGCTTATTGGCACTACAGACTCTGGTACAAGTGTACTCAGGCTTGTTAAGGGGGATGAAATGTCTAGGGATGGCATATGTGTAAAAGATGGTGAGGAAAAAGGGCTGACAAATGATGAGGAAACAATGGTATGAGATGGAAAGACCTGTGATGGTGAAAGGGTGTATGACGAGATGGTTATAGGAGATGACTCAACTGGAAATGTGGATTTAGGTGGAGTGACAATGGAAGAGACCATAGGGGATGGCTTGAACAAGGAGATGCTTACAGATGATGAAGATAGAATGGATGACATGAATATTGGTTGTGAAAGATACAGAGAATATGTCATTACAGAAGAATGGATGAATAGTTGACTCAAATTAGATGTTGGATAAGCTGGAGATGAAGTTGTGCTTGAAACTTGGGTTATGGATGATGTTGAGGATGGAAGGAGTTGGGATGATGGCAGCATTGGTAAGAAAGACAGAGATAAAGACATTGAAGGTAAGGATGATGGAGGTACGCGTGATGATGACATTACAGGATAAGATTGTGAAAACATGATAGTTGAAAACAATGATGGAGATGATAATACTGGAGATGGTGAGGAGCGAGACGAAGAGACAGGAAGATGGGTTAAGGATGTCTGAGAAGAGCTTAAGATGGGTGAAGATGCCAAGGGTGATGGCAAAGTAGAGGGAATGGGCATAGAAACATCAGGATAATGTGTAAACGAGACATATGTAAAAGTTAAAGAGTTAGTAACTGTCATTAGTGATGATGTGAACTGTGTAGTTTTAGTATCTGATGTTAGCAGAGATGAAGTTTGCTGTGATTTGGTGGTCTGGGAAATAAATGGAGTTATATCACTTGGGGTCGCCACAGAAGATGACAATGTATCTGGTAGGATGCTTGAATAAGTTATTAATGGCTTACCATATGATGATGACAAAGACCTTGTTACCATGGTGATTGATGATGCTGGAGTGATGGGAGTTAGTATAGCATCAGAAGATGGTTGAAGAGATGGGGATGGGGTTAGCATGGACGGTGGATGCATACTGGTCACTTGAGAGTACTGCAGAGTTTGTAAACTTGTCCCCATAGGTAATGAAGGCATAGTAGGAATCAGAGTAGATGACAGAAAGCTGGCTGGAAGCGATCTATCCAGGGTAGCAGAAATTATGCTGACCGGTAATGTAGCAATGGATCTATCCAGGGTAGCAGAAATAAAACTGGTTGGAAATGATATATCTAGGGTAGCATAAATCATGCTAACTGGCAGTGATCTATCTGGGGTAGCAGAAGTCATGCTGGCTTGAAATGATCTATCTAGGGTAGCAGAAATTATGCTGACTGGCAGTGATCTATCTACTGAAGCAGAAGTCATGCTGGCTTGAAATGATTTATCTAGGGTAGCAGAAATTATGCTGACTGGCAGTGATCTATCTAGGGTAGCAGAAACCATGCTGATTGGCAGTGATCTATCTGGGGTAGCAGAAATTGTGCCGATTGGCAGTGATCTATCTGGGGTAGCATAAATTGTGCTGATTGGCAATGATCTATCTAGGGTAGCAGAAATCAAGCTGCCAGGCACGGATTTATCTAGGGTAGCAGAAATTATGCTGACTGGCAGTGATCTATCTAGGGTAGCATAAATTGTGCTGATTGGCAATGATCTATCTAGGGTAGCAGAAATCAAGCTGCCAGGCACGGATTTATCTAGGGTAGCAGAAATTATGCTGACTGGCAGTGATCTATCTAGGGTAGCAGAAATCAAGCTGACAGGCACGGATTTATCTAGGGTAGCAGAAATCAGGCTAGATTGAGTAAGTTCAATTTTACCAGTAGACGAGACGTCAATAGTTGGCAGGTGTGTCGTAATAATCTGGCTTGATCTAGAAGTGTCATGCAAAGAGGAGCTGAACAACGGCATAAACGGTGAAGATTGCGATATAGACTTTTCCACATAAGAACTTGAATATGGTACTGACGATGTTGGGATAGCAGAAGCAGTTTCTGAAAGCAAAGCTGAAGTATCCAGCAATGTTAAATGTGAAGCAGACATAAAGCTTGCATAAGTTGGTGAATCAGATATAGAGCTTGCAAAAGTTGTTGAAGCAGTTTCTATATGCAAGGAAGTTGATGGCAGCAACAATGTTGTTAAGATAGGAGGCAGGGTAGACATTGTAACAGAAGATGCTGGAGCATAGAGCATTGTGGATATTTGTGGCAAAGCACTTGTTGCTAGGATTGAAGCAGGCGATAAGAACTCTGTACTTTTTATAACTGATAAATAGCTTGAGCTCTCTTTGAGGGAGGATAATTTTGTACTTATCAATTTGCTTGTTTCATGTGATGAGCTAAAAAGTGTTTTTGAAGAACTTAATGTTGCCTTTTCTTCACTTTTAAATGATGTAATGGCCATTTGAGATGAAGTTATAGAAGCTGTTAAATCAAATGATTTAGCTAGGCTTTCTGTAAAACTAGGTGTCGATAGATACAATATACTTGGTACGCTTGTGACCGTAGTTGGAAAGAGAATGATACTACTGGGCACCATCAAAGTTCTTGTTATATCTGAACTTGGACTCGGTTGAACAATAGATGTACTTAGTACTGAAGACATGGACGGAATTTGTGAAGTACTAACAAGAGTTGTTTGTGGCAAAGTCACAGAACTAAATGCTACACGTGTACTTGATAACAGTGGTAAATCTGAACTGGGGATCTCTTTACTAGACAATATCTTACTCGGTGCGATGGTGGATGTATGACTAACAGCAGAGAATGCAGATCTTGATGAAGAGTCTGGTATGTAAAATGAAAATTGTGTTGACATTGTTGGATAACTACTGGCAGAAGATGAAAACAAGAAGACACTACTTAAAGATGGCAATGGTGCTGTTCTGGACGGATGAATGACGCTTAATTCGACAGAAGTTTGAGAAGAAGTTGTTAAACTAGACATTTGCACTGGAGTAATTGAAGCAACTGTATCTGTGCTAGTAGCAGAAGGAAATACACTTGGTATAGAGCCTTCAATTGTAGTTGAAAAATAAGGCTGCTGAAATGATGATTTCTGGATTAAATCAATTGTACTACTTCCTATAGAAAAGAGACTTTGAGATGAAGACTGAGGTAATGGTGATTTAGTTTCTAACAATGTTGAGACTGGTTGATCTGTTGAAGACTTAGTAGAAATAAGAGTGGATGAAACATGCAATATGGAAGAGTATTGAAACTCATAGGATGGAGATACTGATATGAAAGCTGAGCTGGGTGTTGATTGTTGCGCTGATTCAGAGACACTTGACATTGACTTAGATAGTACTGGACTTGAATGCAATGTTGCTAACATTGTGGTCCCTGATGGAAATATTGAATAGTCAGTTGGTTTTATCACTGTAGTAATTGTAGATAACACAGGTGTAACAGTGTATGGTGCCAAACTAGTTCTTGATGGCCCAGAAATAGATTGTGTCATTGCTGAAGTTGAGACATAAGCTGTTGGAGGGGCAATAGTGACTGTTGGTGTTGGAACTGGTGTAGCTAGTAATGCCTGCCGTTTCCTGCGATCCAATGGCATTTTTTGTGATCTAATGAGCGGTTGTTCTCGGGTCACGTACCAACCTATCACACCCAGCCCAGTGATATTTGATATAGTTCCCACTTCAATATTATGTGTTATCACCCGTACAAAATCATTCTGCTTTGGGAAGCCTCCACATGCAAGAGGCCATGTTAATTCCACCCCATGGGTTGACTTTCCTGCAGTCATTCCGATATAATTCACATTTCCCGGTCCAGCAGTTATTACATCTGAATCCAGCAGACGACTCACTGTTGAACTACGGCGAGATGATAACCTCACATCATCTTCATGTTTAGACACAAAATCAGCAAAAGTTTGTACTAAATCCACTCTTCTAATCCCTTTCAACAAGTTTATACCTGCATCAAATATTAGAGAACCATAGTATCTCCCTTGATCAGAGCGGCATTCTACTCTTTTATTAATCTCTGCAGCAGGCTTTACTTTTACCACAGGCTGGATTTGTGTAAGAGATGAATAATACTTATGGTGAGGTGTTGCCAACCTAACATCAATAGAAAACACATCTGTGATCTTTTTATTAGGTGGTTCTTTCTTGGCTGTGACACTGATGTATATAAACCCTTCATCTTGGACTAATGGGACACCTTGTAGTGTATGAGTTGGTGGTTGGTATTGTATCCAGGGTGGTAACCTGTCTGACCCAGCTTCTGTTATCTGTATATTTATGAAAACAGAAAAAAATGAGAACATCAGTCAAAGCATGATGATAACATAAGCACAAAGTTAATAATTTGTATCATTGAAATGCAAAATTCATAGTTCTCATCCCAAACCATGTTTTCAAGATTTAGAAATGAGAATCAGAATGATCCTTTCATGCATCTATACATGTAGATGCTTTACTACTCTTGCATCTTGTAGATACAAAAACCCATCACTTAATATTCTTAACATTGTTTTAATTCATAATTACTAGTACACATGATTGCTCCTGGTTCTAAACAATTTAGTGCATTTTAAGAAATTAGATAGAACAGTGATGGCAAAAGATGCTCTCCTCTCCATCTAATAAGACAACTATTTGTATTTTATACTCTATATAAACCTTGAAGTACAAACCAACAGATTTTGCTCCGTTACAATATATACACTGTGTACCCTTGTATTCTGCAACAATGTCCCATTGGTGTTTTCGTTTTGTGTAGGCAACTAGTGATGACTGAATAATCGGCCCGTTAGTATATGTACATTTTGAACAGTCAATTATATGACATCACTTGTATTTTGGCCTATTTTATTTTGCTCAAAAGAATAACCAATTAATACAAACAAGTTAAACATGTACAATGGCAGGTTCAGTTTTTACATTTTTAAAAAAACACAAAATTTATTGAATGGTTAAGTTTGTTTAATCAGCTGTTTGATTTGTACTTCAAACTTAAAGGGACTGGCCTAGATTCTTCCCACTATTTGTTTTAACCTACATATTTTTTTTTTTACTTCAACTTCTTCAACTTCAAAATTTATTGCAATATCAATTACATATACAAACAATCAGAACATTTTTAAAATACAATAAGAACAACAAAAACATGATATTGAGGACACAATTGAAAGGCCAAAAAGACCTGAGTTAATTATGCCCTTCTAACTTAAGGTTACAACAACGACAACAACAAACCAATTGCAAGAAATACAAACAAACACAAGATATGCCCCAAAGAAAGCTACTCATATTTGCTCAGTAATTCTGATTTCATTCGATATTTGACAAGTTTGATATTATTTGAATGTTTGATATTTTTGTCCAAAGAGTTCCAAAAGGTTGGCCCACAATTCCTAATAGAATCAATAGAACATGTTTATAGTAATATAACCTACAAGTAGTTTTCCATGACTTCGAGGAATATACAATTCTTTACCTACTATAATTGTTTACGCCGGCGCAAACAAGTGGTGTGAAAACAGTGTCCTTAGTTTGAAAACTTAAAAAGATCTTGTTTCTACACCTGTGATGGCCAATCAAATTATTTTTGATAAAATTGTATCTCTTTTTTGTATTAAGTTATCTCCAGGAGTTTTGTTTGATCTTTTATCTGGTAAATCCATCTGAGGTACAAATTTAGGAACACAATATAGTCACACCACCATCAAAGAATGATGTATTGTAAATTAGTTCTTTATCAATTTGAGCCATTTGTGTGTAAATGTTTGCACTTTTTTTGATTATTGTAGGTGAAATCTAGGCTAGTCCCTTTAATAGAGTATACCTCAAAAGTCTCATCTTGCCACAGATTTACTCCTTGTTCTGTTATTCCCTGAGCTTGCGCTTTCAACTTACATAGTACTGTGTTCTGTTATCAATTCTTGGTATGTGGTACTGGAAGACTCTGCCAACTGTTGCTATGGCATCAGGTAGAAACCATGTGACCTCTTGGAGTCCTGTGGAGTTGCTTACTACTATTGCTACTAGATGCAATACACACAGCAGCTTTGGTAGTTGTTTCTTCATTTTCCTAGCACCATCTTGTTGATCTATACAAGATTTTAGATTACAAAACATACTCATGTTCATTATTATGTATACAATATGTGAAGAAGGGATTTCTGTGCATAGTAAGGGTCACTGTACCCAATAAAACGGCCAACATTCATAATGATGGACAGATCTCTTGAACACAGCAATCCCATTCAAGCAAGTTACAAGTATTTCTCTTTGCAATGTCTTTTACAAACAATCATGTAGTAAATGGAGTATGTTGAGGAGGATTAATATTGAAGGTTCACAGAATGCTAAATACAGACTGTCCACGAATGATTTATACCCGGTTATTGGATTTTTATATGGAGCAAGGGGCAATGTTTTGGTCAAATATTGTTAATTTTTAAGTTAAACATGTCTGAACCTTTGTGGGCAGGTGCAACTTGGTCTCAAAAAAAATTGAGAGAAAAGAAAAAGACATTTTGCAAATAAACAGAAAATTAAACACTTGTATTCAAAAATACAAGGCATTTTTAAACTTTCATGAGAAACACAATTTTCTTGGAATTTCCCTTAAATTTCTCTATCGAGCTGTCGATTGTGTTTCAGAAATGAGATTCCCAGGTGAATTCAATGCTGATAGGAAGCATTTTTCTGCAATTATCATAAATAGGCTAATATACATATTGTCCTGATCAGATCAGATCGCAATTTTAAGATATGTTAAGTGCATAATAAAAAAAAGAAACAGCTTGACTAGTGAATCTTTTGGAAGAAGTTATATGCAGGCATGAGAATGGCCTTTCATAAAAAAAACTGAAAGTGGTGAGAAAAACTGAAAAAGTGCGTAAAATTAGGCAAAAACGCCCAAAAATAGGCTGAAAATGAATAAAAACACGTAAATTTTGGCAACCAAAAAAACTGAATTCCTTTAAAAACTGAAAATTCTCATGCCTGTATATGGATGCGCTAATGGCGATGCTACAAACAAAATACTTAAATCAGTAATTTTTGATTCCAGTTGTATCAGTCCGCTTTTTTTTCAAAATATCGAACCGACACTTCCGCGCTAGCGGGTATGTGTTTTCGGTCGCAGTTTATAAATAGGTCAGTCTAATAGTAAAACAGGGTGTCCCAGAAAAAAACCTTACAATCTTTGAGTGTAATTTTCTTGGCTTAAACAGATAGTTAGAAAGTATGTAAAAATGCATTTTATAGCCCATGAATTGAACTTTCAGAAACATTTTGTTTCATTTCAATCAGTAGTGTTCAACAAAAGTTATGATTTGTTAAATATTTGGATGTAAAATGTTCTGGTCCAGTTTTATGGTTTCTTAGTTTCCCTTGAATGACATTCTATTGAGTATTGTCATTGATCTGCTTACTCAACCGTAACAATGTTTACTAATTTAATATGTATATGGTGGCATGTTGTGAGTTGGGTACCCAAAAAGGGTGGCGGAATAACGCTTTTTCAAAATTTCCGACATAAATATTATTGCCATTTCACAACCCCTAGCCCTAGAGCAGTGATTGATAGCTCATTTTAAGCCTAATTTAATGTACTTTCAGTGTAGAGAAATTTGAAATCATACTTCATTGTATTTGAAAATGGCACAAGTTACAATGAAAAGTGCCAGGGGTGGCGGTGCAGGCGGATGCGGTGCAGGCGGATG
>JXSR01S073314.1:17638-28927 GCA_000969725.1 Ophiothrix spiculata
GTGAAAACAATCTTTGGTCAAAAGCATCAAACATAATAATCAGATATTCTCATAAAACAATTGTGTGTGCCACAGGGAGTCAGAAATTGGATACCGTTATAGCGTCAACGAAGAGTGAAAATTAATGAATTTGTAAACAATATTTGACAGAAGTTAAATACAATGCACCTATTATTGTGTCGAGATTGTATTGACTTAATGTCAAAGCCTTGATAAAAAGCAATATTATTCTGTTACATCCTATACAGTTATTGAGTTCAAATGTTCTGTCCGTGCATAACAATGCATTTTGTAATCCGTAGTAAAATATTTTGTTAACCCATTACTTATTTCATTCACTGGAGTCAATAAGTATAGATAACCTCCACTTGAGAAATTGCAATCCGTAACAATCTTTTTGTGTTTACACGATAAAAAGCACAACTAAAACCGCTAGACGTTTTTGCTTCAATAGCCTATCCTATACTTTGATTGACAGGTCTCTTTTGTGCGGTAAGATTAATTCGATACTTCTTTTCAATGTTCAATGTTCAATCTATATTTCCATGAAAACTTTACATCAAAATAACGTAAATAAATACAAAAATTACAAACAAAACAAAAGTTATATGGAGGAGAAGACAGGAGGCTGTAATTTGCCTACCCCTAAAAACAAAAACAAGTTCCACACACGATCAGACATACATAGGACCCCGGTACAAGACAGGACGTGGACAGGGACGGGACAAGGACAGCTCAAAAAACGCGTGATTAAACATACGTTTGACTTAGTTTTATTTTCAATTGGGCTCTTTTGTCCTTTACAATTTGTAAACCAATTGTAAACTATTTTGTAAACTAAATCCTTTGTCCGTTAATGAGATAACTTACGACAAACTTGAACAGGCTAAGTATATAAACTTGGGAACACGTTCCGGTATTATTCTTTTTTTTTAAAGAAATGTGATGTACGTATTTTAAACAAAAACGTCTACCGGTGGTCCATATGGTATTGTTTTTCATTACTTTGTATGTTGTACAATTTTACGACTTACCGCTTACTTACGAATAAGTATCGAAAGTTTCTTAATTAGAAGAAGTGTAATACTTTGCAAAAACACATGCGTTTTTGTTCCGAAATTAATTTCATTTCATTTTCCAAAACATTTTTGGTGCCGACTTAAAATCATCAAGTTACCGCTAATTCATTGCTAACAACAGGATGATTAAACCTGTCTGCTTTTTAACTATTATGTTCTTTTGACAATAACTGAAAAGATTATATTAATTACCACAACTAAATTATCCTAATTAAACATGTTAAAGATACATAGTCCGGGCTTTTTTTCCAAATTTTAGTTTTCACTCTCATATGAAAGATCACCACTTACGATGTTTCAATTTCAAATTTCAGTTGAATTTGAACAGCCGTTTTGATTTTATGAGCAATTTTGTATTTTCCACTTGCCTATACTTTACTCTGTGAGTAATTTTATGGTTACCAATGTTTAACACATTTTCACGTATATCTCCGAAACGTGACACGTTTTAGCCGTAAAATTTCACATGGGTAATAAGATAAATATGAGGAACATTTTGGTACCAAAATCTCAGAAAGTTTAAAAAATGCTGACCCAATCGGACAGGGTTCCTTTAACATGAAATATTAAGTAACTTATTACTAAAGTAAAATTGTTCCTTGTTCATGTGTGTGTTGATTTTTAACATATGATGGCGCTTGACCGATTTTGTATATGCATCAAAATCAAGAAAGTCACCGATTTTTTTTTCATCAAATTATGTGAGCAAGTATACCCAAAGTACCGGGTATTATCATGCCATTATAATACTTATCTAATAAGTAGTCGATAATAATAAATGTGTGATGGGGTTGTTGGGGATGTACTTGCATCAGCCATAATATGCCGTATCTACATTTACTTAGTAAAGCAACACGAAGACGTTAGTATAAGTTAATATACAAGTAACAAGACGTAAAAAGAAAACTTCTAAATATTCCTAACAATTAGTCAATAACAACATCACTTGATATCTGGGGTTCCTAACGATGCGTCATTTGATCTATTATTAGCTCATGATGTAATCACTCACTTAGCCGACGTCTGATGATGAGTTACTCCTGTCAGTATGTGCAGGGTGATAGTTCTTATACCAGGTGCTATGGTTTTTGTTATTGCACCTGAACAAGGTACACACCGAATTATGTAAATATTTAATTAATCCTAACTGCAAAAATAGTTTTAATCACAACAACTGCAATATTTCACATTTTTGGAATAAGGTGAAACGGTGAATTGAATGTGTCATATTTGCCAAAATATGAAAAAATGAATATAAGATACATGGTAAACATACAAGTAGGTTCTGAATTGTACGCAATCTTATAATTCTGCATAAGCTTGCAACAGTTTTATTGACTTATGATACCTATTGTCACAATCTTATTCAGTAAAAAGTTGCATTTGGTATTTTTTTTAATCGATCATGTGGGTTTTTAATGCTTTTTGATGAAATTTAATTTACAATAAAGGCTATGTTTGGTAGATTTTGTAAAACGGGGGAAGTTTTTTTAACTTTATATATAAAACTTGATTGTATATATGTACGCGTAAAAAATTTAAAAGAAGTCGTGTTTATATTTGCTTAGGATGTATTGGATGTTTTAATTTCAATGAATTTGCAAAGAACCATATTTTTTTGGAATTAGAATTGCAGCTGTATATTGCGCATCACAGATTTTAGCAACAATCTTATACAAATGCTGTGAATGACTTCTTGAGCAAGGGCGGCACCTTCAATCTGGTAATGAACCAACCGCTCTCCATGAAAGCAAACTGATATCATAAACATTTTGGGTTCGATTTGATGGTCAGTTTAATATCACATAACGAATTGAATTAATATTTTGTTCATAAAAAAAGGTTATACAGTTTACAAGTGTGATGAATTTAGGGTCTGTTATGTTGACAAGATCGCGACTTAAGCCTTTCTCGTTTCAAGAAACATGATTAATTTTTAAAACAAATGTCTTCGTTATATCTGCTAGTATTGTAAAGATATTTCACCTACTGTACTTGCTTTGAATAAAACATTTAAGTGTATCAGTGACAAACGTTTTAGCACTATACGTTCGATGTAATACCGTATGTGTGTTTTCACCTTCACTCAGTCTGTAGATTTTGAGGATGTTAGAGTCCAAAAATATTCTGACTGTGGTCATATGAAAAACAAACATCTATGTTGACAAGATTGTGACTTATACACTTCATGACACATATAATTTGTATCGCCTAATTTGTATTAGTAACGGATGCTTGGTGATGAAAAGTCAATACTCTACCAAATTTTCTTTGCTTGGTGATTTTCAACACCAATTATCCGTTATTGATTAGAAAATGCATTGGAATTAATGTAATAACAAAGACTTGTTGCACCAAATGTTTGATAGCTCAAAATAGTATGTTTTCACCTTAACAGTATCGCTGAATATTGGTACCTCATGCGAAGTAGGTTATTTCAGTTACTTTTGAATAAAACATGATTGCACTTATATAACAGTGACAAACAATTTATCACATATATTGATGTGATACCTTATGCCCTACTTTGTAATCCAGTTATAACATGAGTAACAAGCATTAAAACTTGTACCAGTGTATTTGTAAATTATATATATATATTTTTAGTAACAAATCATACTAGATATATTGATCTCAACGCAAAATTCATGGGGAAATCAGCATATCGTTTAACTGAAAAACAGTCTCATAACGTTATGAGAAAAAAATGACCTGATTGCGTTAAATAGGATGAACTTAGAAAATAAAACAGTTAAACAGACACTGCATATTTACAAGTATTTTTGTTTCTGACGATTGTAAGTTCTTGTCTGATTTTTAAATGTAGTGATGAATCAGTGCAGGCCAATGGCATTTTGCCTAAATTATCTAAGGTTATGGAACGTGTTATTTTTGATCAACTATATCGCTCTTTCAGATGTGGTAATCAGGTTTCATACCTAACTTTTCCACATCAGCTGCACTTAAACATATTTGCTTAAAAGTGATTATTAATGGTTATATGGATACTAGGTGCAGGATTGTGACTTTTTGACAAAATTTTCTCATTCAATGGCAATACTTCATTCATTTTTGTTATCAAGAACGGCACAATTCTAAGAATAGATACAATACTACATTTTGATGGGATACTATTGATAAAGGTAATTTTGTTGGTATTGTTATTAGAATCTCCAAAATACTTTTAATACTGTAAACCAGCTAGTGTAAACCATAATATTCTAGAAAATATGAAATATAAAAAGTAGATCACACGGACAAGTAACAAATCAAATTATTGATTAAGGTTACTTAGAGTACAAGTATTATATAAGTAAAGAAAAACAAATTTACCTTTTTGACATGCAGCTTCTTTTAGACATGACAGAGAGCAGGTGAATGTTGGAGCTTCTTACCTCAGGATTGTTATATTGTTTGGCCAAAATAGGCCAAAATGACAAAAAACCATTTGGCAAATTTTTGACCTAGTTTGGCAATATTAAGATATCAAAAAATTGAGAAATACGCACCTGGACATGTGTTTCCAGATTCTAAAAAGCATAACAGGTCCAACTTTTATTTTTGCAAAATTTTGTTAGGTTGTTTACAAATATACTGGGCCAAGAAGAAGGGGTTTTGGACCTTAAAATCATACATTTTGGTCCAAAATTGACCTAACCATCTTCCACATGTTAATTAATTTACATCTAGAAATGTAAATTATATGGATTTGAAACTTTAAATATTAAATAACTTGCTTGATTCTAAGAAAAAGGTGAAAACAATTGTCCAAAGCTAATGCCTAATATGTGCGAGTTAAAACATTTCACATAATAAAAGCAGTAGTTAAGAACAAATTAAATTGAAACATTGCTCTTACCAAATCTATTTTTGGATGAAAGAATAGCTTCAGTCTAAAGTTTGTCCGAAATAAACAAGAACAATACATTATTTTGCCTTTTGTACTGACCTGGAATACCAAAACAAATCATCAAAGCGAACTAATTATATCAGTAAATGTTTTTTATCCAAACAGTTAAGTGTGTACCTGTCATTCCTTTAACGATAGGTCATGGATTGTTTTTGGTTTTGTGTATTGACATAACCTATGTAACTCTTATGTGTAGGTATATTATCAACATTGCAAAACTTATTTAATGAAGGATATGTTTCTTATTTATTTATCTAAGAAACTTATATGTATCCTATTATGTTCACATTTTTGTTTTTCTATGTTACTTGTAGCTGATAATATGACACATTCTCATGGTGATTGATGGTTTAGTTTTGGATGCATTTTAGAAGGTATTAAAGTGTGTGCTCCTGTAATGTCAAGAAAGAAGAATATTGGGAAAAGGTATACCCTAACCATAACCCAAACTCTAACCCTAACCCAAAAAATTTCGGATGGAACCAAACTTGGTCCGAATATTGAAAAAACTTCATTTGGCTGTTTTGAGTATGATACTGATTGATGTTATGTATATAGTGTGTGGGTGAACTGGATTTGAACTTGAAGATTTGAAGAAAACATCATCGTCCACCAAACAAGTCAACAAGTTTCAAGATAAATTACGCAATATTTTATTTGTAATCAATGGACCAAAAGGTATAAAAAGTTCATTGTCAAAATATAAGCAACAATAATATAAATAGTTCAATAGGTGATACATACAATATTTCCAGGGATGCACGTTTTGTTCACAAAATTTATCATAAACATTTTTTTCAAGATGATCATATCTTGTTTACGATTTCACATAACCGCAAATCTGTCATCCAGCTCAGCGTGAACGGTTTGTTTTGAATATCATCAACAAAGTTTACAGATTTATTTTTCATAAAATTGATAATCCGGCGGCAGTTTGGGCGGAGACTTCATAATCATCGAACACAAGTTCAAAAATTGACGAAATACGCGGTCTCCGTGTCTGCAACATTGTGAAAACAATCTTTGGTCAAAAGCATCACACATAATAATCAGATATTCTCATAAAACAATTGTGTGTGCCACAGGGAGTCAGAAATTAGACACCATGTAGCGTCAACGAAGAGTGATAATTAATGAATTTGTAAACAATATTTGACAGAAGTTAAATACAATGCACCTATTATTGTGTCGAGATTGTATTGACTTAATGTCAAATTGCCAAAGCCTTGATAAGAAGCATTGAATTCAGTATATAAACTTGGGAACACGTTTCGGATAGTAGACAAGGGATTATTCTTTTTTTTTTAAAGAAATGTGATGTATGTATTTTAAACAAAAACGTCTACCGGTGGTCCATATGGTATTGTTTTTCATTACTTCGTATGTTGTACAATTTTACGACTTACCGCTTACCAACGAATGAGTATCAAAAGTTTCATAATTAGAAGAAGTTGATTTACTTTGCAAAAACACTTACGTTTTTGTTCTGAAATTAATTTCATTTCATTTCTTTTCACCAAAACATTTTGGTGCCGACTTAAAATCATCAAGTTACCGCTAATTCATTACTAAAAAGAGGATGATTAAACCTGATTTTTTAACTATTATGTTCTTTTGACAATAACTGAAAAGATTATATCAATTACCACAACTAAAATATGAAATATTAAGTAACTTATTACTTGAGTAAAATTGTTCTTTGTTCATGTGTATTGTTTTTTAACCATATGATGGCGCTTGACCGATTTTGTATATGCATTCAAAATCAAGAAAGTCACCGATTTTTTTTCATCAAATCATGTGAGCAAGTATACCCAAAGTACCGGGTATTACCATGCCATTATGATACTGTATCTAATAAGTAGTTGATATAATAAATGTGTGATGGGGTTGTGGGGATGTACTTGCATCAGCTATAATATCATGCCATATCTACGTAAAGCAACATGAAGACGTTAGTATAGTAAAAAAGAAAACTTCTAAATATTCTTAACAACCTTATTAGTCAATAACAACATCACTTGATATCTGGGGTTCCTAACGATGCGTCATGTGATCTATTATTAGCTCATGATGTCATCACTCACTTAACCGACGTCTGATGATGAGTTACTCCTGTCAGTATGTGCAGGGTGATAGTTCTTATACCAGGTGCCATGGCTTTTGTTATCGCACCTGAACAAGTTACACACCGAATTAGATAAATATTTAATTAATCCTAACTGTTAAAATAGTTTTAATCACAACAACCGTATTTCGCATTTTTGGAATAAGTTGAAACGGTTAATTGAATGTGTCATATTTGCCAAAATAAGAAAAATGAAGATAAGAGCATCTACATGGTTCTTTAACAAAATGACACATACAAATATGCTCTGGATTGTACGCAATCTTATGATTCGGCATAAGCTTACAACAGTTTTATTGATTATGGTTATTGTCACAATCTTATTTAGTAAAAGCTGTAAATTAGGTATTTTTTAGTGCATTTTGATAAAATGTAATTTACAATAAAGGATATGTTTGGTAGATTTTGTAAAAAGGGTGGAATTTTTTTAAAGTTTATAGCCTAAAACTTAATTGTGTATCATCCGCGTAAAACAAATTCAAAGAAGTCATGTTTATATTTGCTTAAAATGTATTGACTTCTTTACCAAATTATGGAGGAACCTTTAATCTGGTAATGAACCAACCGCTCTCCATGAAAGCAAACTGATGTCTTAAACATGTTGGTATCGATTTGATGGTCAGTTAAATATCACATAACGAATTGAATTACTACTTTGTTCATAAAAAAGGTTATACCGTTTACAACTTCATACAAGTGTGATGAATTAAGGGTCTGTTATGTTGACAAGATCACGACTTACGCCTTTCTCGTTTCAAGAAAAATTATTAGTTTTTAAAACAAATGTCTTCATTATGTCTGCTACAGTAGTAGTGTAAAGATAGTTCAGTTACTTGCTTTGAATAAAACATTTCAGTGTATCAGTGACAAACGTTTTATCACTATACGTTTGATGTAATATGTGTGTTATTCAACCTTCACGCAGTCTTATCTGTAGATTTTGAGGATGTTAGAGTCTAAAATATTCTGACTGTGGTCATATGAAAAACAAACATCTATGTTGACAAGATTGTGACTTAAACACTTCATGACACATATAATTTGTATCGCCTAATTTGTAACTAACAGTATCTGAATATTGGTACCTCATGCGAAGTAGGTTGTTTGAAGTGAGTAAAGATATTTCAGCTACTTTTGAATAAAACATGACATGCACTTATATAACAGTGACAAACAATTTATCACATACATTTGATGTGATACCTTATACTGTACTTTGTAATCCAGTTCCTTTTTCTTATACATTATGAGTATTGTTTAATGAATGACCCACATCCAATAATAAGCATTACAACTTGTATACCTGGGTATTTGTAAATGATATTTCTTTTTATTTTACATTTGGCTCCAAGTTATGACCGCAAACTAGAAAGACTTTGGTAAATCTGAACTCCAAAATTATACTAGATACATGATTGATCTCACCGCAAATAAGAAATATCGTAAAACTGAAAACAGACACAGATAACTTTACAAGAAAAGAAATGACCTGCATGATTGTGTTCAATTTAGAAAATAAAGTATACCGTTAACCAGACACTGCATATTTTACAAGTTTTTTTTCTGACGATGAAATTTTGTCTGATTTTTAAAGGTATAGTGATACCTATTTTATCTAATTTACGGAACGTATTGTTTTGATGAACTCTATAATTGCTTTTTCAGATATGTGCATTTAATGATACACGGTATCTAATATTTTTACCTAACTTTTCAACATCAGCTGAACTTACCCACATTGCTGAAAATGGATACATGCTATTGATTACAGGAAATGTTGTTGATACTGTAAACCATAATATTCTACAAAAGTAAATCCAATTGACAAGGTAGAAATCACATCGAGGGTCAAATTTGATAGAGAAGGTTACGTTACTTAGAGTACAATTATATTTAAAATCAGAAACTTAATGTGGAGAGGATAACAACATAAGCACACTAGAAGTTTTATATTAAAAAAATCTCCAATTGAAGAGAATCGTGACTTACACCTTTTTCCTAGAGAAAAAAATACATACATAATAATAATAAAAAATAATTATTATTTAAATTTTGAAGGCCTTCAAAATTATTATTTTTGATATTTACACAGGTCTGTTATCCTATGTCGCATAAATCCTTTTCAACTTATAATATTACGTCAATTTTGATTGCTGTAGATTGATTATTTTTTTAAATAAGTGAGTGCAACTTGGTGTAATAACAAATATTTTGTTCAAAATAATGTTCAGGTTATAAGCAGCAAACTATAGTTTAACCCTAACTGATCATGTAACTTTTCTCATTTCTAGCCTATCTCCTCGATATCATAAATATATTTTCAATGTTGAACTTTTTTTCAAGTTTAATTTAGCATACATCTTTGACACTTGAAAGTCATTTTTTAAACGGTCAAAAATGATATTTTGTTTACGATTCCACGTTAACCGCAAATCTGTCATCCAACGGATTGTTTTGAATATCATCATCGAAGTTGTCAGATATTTTTCATAAAATTGATAATCCGGCGGCAGTGTAGACATCATCATTGTCGGACCCAAATTCAAAAACTGACGAAACTTAGGGGCCAATGTGTCTGAATTATAGTCAACTTCATCATACTCGATAGTCAATGTTTCGTAAAACAATTGTGTGAGCGACAGGGAGTCGGACACTGGATACCTTAATAAGCAGCCTCC
Source organism: Ophiothrix spiculata (assembly GCA_000969725.1). Taxonomy (NCBI): domain Eukaryota; kingdom Metazoa; phylum Echinodermata; class Ophiuroidea; order Amphilepidida; family Ophiotrichidae; genus Ophiothrix; species Ophiothrix spiculata. Next base: position 27,434 of record JXSR01S073314.1, read on the forward strand.
TGTAGCATCAACGGAGAGCGATAACTAATGAATTTGCAAACAACATGAACAATATTTAAAAAGAATTACATACAATGCATGTATTATTGCTTTGAGGTTATATGACATCTTTATAAAGTAAAACCACATTGATAAGAAACAATTTTCGAGCGAGTCCGGCTCCAGCCCAACTTTGAAATGAGAAGAAATAAGTTTCGAAAACACAATGTAATTTGTAGCTATAAAAGAAAGGTAACATTGTTCCTCAAAATGCTTTTCACCTTATTCTACTATACAATTTTACGACTTAAGGTGCCACCTATTATTTAATAAGTGACAATTATCTGATTATAGGGGAAGGCTTGAATTCTTTTGACCCAAAATACCGAACTGATTTAAGAATCAGGTAAGAGGTTAATTAAAACTTGTTTGCTTAATACATGTATTTAACATGGTATTTTGACAATACAGATAAGATTTAAGCATGCTCAGTACCACAACATAAAATTAAATACTACCCTTAATTAAACAATGTAGCTACATACTGGTATAAAAGTGTCACATGTGGTTTACAAACTTACGTGGGCGCTAAACCAATTTTGTAAACGTATGTATTCAATATGTTTTAATTGTATCAAACAGTTTGAAGGAGCAACTCACCAGTTTTGCGTCATTTTTCTCTGGGGAAATGATGAATACGAAATGCAAGTTGTCTACTTAAAGAAATCACAACTAAGTCAGGGTGTTAAGTCATATGAAAATATCGATATCAGTATTTCACATTTTAAGATAAGGTGAAACAGTTAATTAAATGTCTCATCGTCATAGTCACTTAAACAACTTGAGTGGAAATATGGTGATAAAAGCAATATTGTTCTTATTAAAATAAAACTTCACGTAATCTTGTTACTTGCATGTTACATTTAGTATGGAATAACCAACACCCGGGGGGGGGGGGGGGGTTCTCAAAAAAAAATTGTTCAGGGGTGTGTCACGCAGACTTTGCGATAAGGACCGTTCTCTATACCAACAAAACAGGCAATTTCGCAACCCTTCACCATACCATTTTTCAAAACACCAAATATACAAAATAATAGAAGTTAAATGACTTTGATGGAACCAATAGAAACATTTCTTCCTATATAATGTTGTTTGCATGTTTAAAATCAATGATGAATCCTATAATGTGAACTAAAATGACCGCCAAAATACAATTTTATGCAAGAAAATGGATATAATCGACTTTGACACATTAAAATATTGAATTTGAAACATGCTAACAGCTTTATTTGGGTTTAAATACTCCCATCGTTACCCGCAAAGCTATTTTTCATCGATTATTTTGAACATTTGGTGTTTTAGATATGGTTTCAAAGTCACTTTAAACCACTTTCATGCAAAGAATTGTATTTTTGCGGTCATTCTGAATCTCTGTACAAGCTCCATATTGAATTTGAAACATGCTAACACCCTTGTTTGGGAAGAAATTATCTTCTTGTACCCTAATAGCCATTT
>JXSR01S073315.1:46756-58504 GCA_000969725.1 Ophiothrix spiculata
GATGGCAACTAATTTGCATGTGAAATTGCCATCGGATGGTTATCGGATGGTATTGCTATCCGATAACTATCCGATGGCCAGCAGATGGCCATCTGCTGGGTAAAGTTTTTTTGCTATGGGTTTTGCTAAGTTGATAACAAGTTATGATTTTTTAGACAAAAATTTGTTTAATTACTTTTTCAACTATTTTCAAACATCAAATATTATGTATTTTCAAGTCATGAATCTTATCAAACCTTGAAGTTTTTCTTGACCAAAAGCACTTATGTAATCCTGCTTAATCTCTTAGATGATATTGATAAGGCATATGTTGATGATGGTGGTGCAACTATGGTTGAAGCTCCAGAATACTTCTGCAACCATGAAGAAGCAGATACCCATACATGGTGTCAGGATACTGCAAGTAAATGTCAAAGCATCAATGTATGCAGTTCAGACCATGTTGTTATTCACCTAAAACACATTTCATGTCCTTCGTTGTTGAAAGATGGGCAATGAGCTGTTCTGTGATGCGACAGATTTTGTCAACTCACTCAGCTACCGTCTTAAATATCGTGTGTCGGTGATTTTGCCCTTCTTCATCAAATTTCGATTCAATTTCAATTATGTTTTTTAAATTATCATTATCATTATTGATTTCATTCAACTTTTAGGAAATATACTAAAAAATTATTGACTGTTTGTCATAAGATTTCATTGATAGTTCAGAGTTTATTTGACTGAATTCCAACATGACCTTTAGCTTGATTGGATCTGTGTATTTCAGCAGTCACTTGTCAACTTTCAGGAAAAAATCTCAAGGGAGTTGTTTTAAGCAGTTCAGAAGAACCTGAGACAATTAAACCTGATTTGTCTCACAGAACTGAACATGATGCTGATGTATTATTTGATACATTATCAGATAAAAGTTGTTTACCAGAAGCCTTAAATAAAGAGACAAGCCTGCAAGATGACTAGCTTCATGGCTACACATCCCACACTGACCTGAACCAGTGCAAATAATGTACTTGAATTTTTGAGAAATTCTGGACAGTCTCCAAAAAGACAGCCGAATATTATTGAATACCCCAAGAACTGTAGAGATCATGAATAAATGTGATGGAAAATATCACTACATCAGCATTGCACAGGGACTTAAAAGATCTATTTTAAAAGGCACATATATGTTGAATCACATAGTTCAGTTGAACTCAGCGTGAATGCTGATGGCATACCCTTGGGGAATACTTTTCCTAACCAGCTGTGACCTATTCTCGGTTCATTTGGCAAATTTTGAAAAGAAAAAGTTAAAGCAATCGATCACTACGAAGAACAACAGAAAAAAAAAACATTTTCCAACAGCTGGGATGGAAGGATGGGCAAGATATAAGAGTCAAGTGCAAGTCAAGGTGAGACAGAATTTCACCTTGACTAATCCATTTGGGAAATCCATTCTTGTAGATTCCCACAAGAATGTGGAATTGAGGGACTCATTAGTATGTTGGCTTACACTCTGTAATGCAAGGCAGGGAGGAGAGCCAAGTCGATTGACACTGAAAAATTGGCGTTTACAGTACTTGAACAAGTAATTAAAGACTGAAAATATGAAACCCCAGATCAACTTTTCAAATCATTTGAAAATTATCATATATCACAACTTGAGCAACATGAATTATTTTTAAATACAATAAGGGTTTTTTAGAAATTCTGGACAGTCTCCAAAAAGACAGCCGAATATTATTGAATACCCCAAGAACTGTAGAGATCATGAATAAATGTGATGGGAAATATTACTACATCAGCATTGCACAGGGACTTAAAAGATCTATTTTAAAAGGCACATATATGTTGAATCACATAGTTCAGTTGAACTCAGTGCGAGTTGATGTTCCCAAAACCCCTGCCATAATCAATGGTTTGAGTCCCCGCAAATGCAGTGGAAACTATTTATCTTTAATGATTAAAAATAGTTGGGATTCACATTTTCCTGAGCAGATGGAGGTCATTTACCCTTAAACTTCCAATCTATTATCTCTTGGAAGGCTGCAAGTAAAGAATTGCAAGGATAGTATCTTATTGATGATAACGATGAAGGTGCCCAAGACATGTTAACTGGGTCAAAGTTCCTGAATTGAACAAAAGACTAGATTTTTGGTGGTGCGCAATATCACTAAAACAAAAACCGTGAAGAGAAACCTAGGTATCCCCAGCGAAAACCGCTTGAAGAGGATGTGCAGAAAATAAGATGGCATACAATGAAGATAATACATTATTGGAAGTACCCGAAATGGACTGTTGGATTCCCACAAGAATGTGGAATTGAGGGACTCATTTGTATGTCGGTTTACACTCTTTAATACACGGCAGGGAGGAGAGCCAAGTCGATTGACGCTGAAAAAATGGTGTTTACAGTACTTGAACAAGTAATTAAAAACTGAAAATATGAAACTCCAGATCAACTTTTCAAATCATTTGAAAATTATCATATATCACAACTTGAGCAACATGAATTATTTTTAAATACAATAAGGGCTGCTTCTGCAAAGAGCACATTTGAAGATGAGCTGTTGCCCTCTAATGAGTCTCTTGCTTTGCACTGGAAGAGGTGCTGTTGGGTAAGCCATGTATGGCATCAGACTGATTGGAATTTTGCAAAATTTAATGTTTGTCTCTGTTTATTTCAGGATTTCAACGATGATGTCATTACCGAAGGCACAAGTTTAACAGAAAAAGTGAAAGACGCAGGAGAGGCCTAGATAAGGCATCTGTTCTTTTGGGTGGTCTTGTGAGGAAGAAAGCGGAGTCCAAGTTGTATGGGATTAAATATGAAGGAAATAAGAGAAAATGTCATTTTCTTAACAAGGGGCTGTGGATGTAAAAAGAACAAATGCAAGACAAATAGATGCAAGTGTCGCAAAGGAGATATTCTTTGTGGACCGGGTTCTATATGTGTTGATTGTGAGAATATTTCTCAAGATAATACTGATAGTTGCATAGGAATTTGTTGCATATTTGGTTACTGATGTATTCTGTATATTTATGATAAATGTTTGCCACCATGATATTTTGTCAGTAGTAAAACTGACTGCTGTTTTTATTTTTAGGGATTTGTATATATTTAGTGAAATGAATCAAAATGGGGTAGATTCTAAAGCAATTTGAATTGTATTATGTGACTGTAAATAGAAATTTGAAGTTCGGATTCTGATGAATCTGACTCGGATAGTGAAACTGACAGTCCTGATACTGAAGATCACAACGATGGTGATATTCTTATTTCATCTGACATAGAAGATAATGACAATGTTTTTGTATAACACTATTTAAATTGAGGATTTCATGATACTGGTGATTTCCCACCAAATTTCATATATGTTGAATTTGTGTGACCTCCATCACCGAGCTGTAAAGTCGGAAGAACGTCATTTTGCTTTTCAGGTTAAAACACATTGCAAAAGTAATTAATTTGGCAAAATTTATGATTATTTTCTACTGATAAGGCAAAAAAAAAAATTGTTGTGTTGCCCTCTGCCAGCCGGGTCGAAATTATAGAAAATCCATTTTGTTGTTGTTTTTTTCACCAAAATTCTTGATTTTTAATATTTCTTGAGTTGCACAAATATTTTGCCTGATTTCCAGTTGCGAAAATGTTCAAAAATGTGTGGCGAAGTTTAAGAGAAGAAAAACTTTTTATGACCCTGTTTCTGCACTCCGTTTTCGTCAAAACCTGTAAATTTAGCCTAAGCGATACATGGCAAATTTATATCTGGCCCTAGCCGTACGTATTGACACCATCAATTCATGTACTCGGTGGTTTATAGCGAAACATAAAAGAACATGGGTTTTTTTTTCAATCGCAAATATATGTCTTAAAGATATGTATTTATCGTTAATATAAAAAAAATAAAAAGAATAAAGAAGATTTAAAGCTCCGTAAAAATGGAATTTAAAAAAATGGTATTTTTTTAGTCGGCTCTGTTGTCGAAAGTGTTACATGAACTACACGTTGGATGCACACAACGCTGTTTCAGCGACAGCACGTATGCCAAAATTTGGGTTAATAACAGCACGCACCCCTTTCTGAAACGTTGCTGTGAAACTTGAAAGGCTCCGACATGGATCAGTTTGCTGTCTGTTTGACAGTGACTGACCAGAACAAACAGCTGATTTTCAGCAAAGTGGCTGCCGTAAGACTCGATAAGGACTTCCAGTCACTGTCCAGTACACATGGCATCTGTAATGATTATTAATAAAAAATCCGGCCTGGCCGTCCCCACCACTGGACAACACAACTATTTTTTTGGCCTAACCTTAATGGATCATGACTTAATCATAATCATCAATTTTGCCAAATTTGTGTCAAGTGAAGTTCTCCAAGGTTTCATTGCAGGCTTTGTAGAATTTCAAGTTTTCAACAAAAGTAGAAATGACAGGAGGCCGACTTAAAACATGTTTGTGATGGACATTTTCACATGATCTTGTAAAAACCTTATACATGTAAAGAGGATGTAAAGTACAAAATTATGTACCTGTGTAAAAATACTTGTATTTTCATGATACAAGCATTACTTGCTCTGTAGCAAAAGGATATTTCACCATGGACTATCTTAATGAAAGAATCAAAGACTTTCCATATTAATGGATCTGATCACAATAACAAACCATCTTAGCTGTCTAAAAATGTACACACTTTAAAATCAAAGAAACTGCAGCTCAAGCATGGTGTTGACTTCGCCTACTGCCATTGTTGGTTGGCCATTGTGTACCACATGATTCAGAAGGGTGGTCACTGTTGCTGAAACTATTGGATGTTACAGAATGCAACACTTCTTTGGTAGTAACAGGCGAGCTTGTGGCCATCCTTGCTGATCCAATAGAGGAATTTTCGACTTCATACTACATGTTTTCTCCTGATAAACCAATGATACCGAAATTTCATTACCTTGTCCATTATCCAGAATTGCTTATGGAATTTGGCCAGCTGGTCCATGCTTGGACTTAGCGATTTGAAGGAAAACACACAATTATTTCAAGGAAATATCAAGACCAACCAAAAACAAATAGAAAAATTGAGAGCCTTTTAAAGGACAATGAAATCAATATCAGTGATAGCCAAACACAAGAGTCCATCAGAATTAATCACACCTAGCAGGCACCATCAGCAGCAACAAACATTACCATCTGTCATCTGTGATGAAGAAATTATCTCATGAGGTTGTTTCCTGGAAACGAACAATACTGATAAATAACTATTTGTTGCAAAGATACAGCAAAATGGGGATGATTCTGTTCATGACGGAAAAGAAATCTGGCGTAAATATATTCTCCAACAGGAAGAAGATGGTGGAATTATAGATCAGACCTCATCTTGTATAAAGGAATTTGTTTCTGAAAAAAACAAGAAATATTCCTGTTTTTCCAATGTTACACCCACAGTCAACAGGATGAGACGGGATTATTTCCTACAAGTATGCCATCAATACAGGAGTGATCGAGATGTTGTCAAACATATCAAGACTGGCAAAATATTGCTGCAACTTAGAAGGATAAGGACATATACCCCTAAAAGTGTGAGTCACCAAGTTGAATGGCCTGCAAGATCTCCTGACCTAACGCCATGCGATTTTTTCTTGTGGGGATACGTGAAATATCACTTTTATCAAACTCCTCCTGCTTATGTCCGAGAATTAGAAATCGTACCAGGGCCGAAGTCAGAGCATTACGTCGCAATCACACAATAGTTAGACGTGCAGTTAGGCACATGAAGATCAGAGCTCAGAGGTGTTTAAAGATGCTCAAGGTGGACATGTTGAAGGCAGATTGGCTTAGAAGTATGAATCAAAATTTACCAACATGACTTAAAGATTACTTGTGCTTTACTTTCAATATGAAAAAATGACTACTTCGTTCTTCTGGTATTACTACATCGGCATTGCACAGGGAATTAAAAGAACTCGGCGTAAATGATGATTGCATACCATCCGCATGGCATACCCTTGGGAAAATCTTCCCCTAACCAGCTATGGTCTATTTTCTGTTCATTTGGCAAATTTCAGCCATTTCTATTCATCACTTTTTGTAGTGAAAGCAAACCAAACTCTGTTAAAGGAGCATGGTCTGATTTTTGTCAAAATTAAGTTTTCATTTTCGTATTCATAGATCAGCACTAAAGAGATTAAGATTTTTTTCAGTTTTGATTTTATGAGCCATTTTGTATTTCATAGTTGCCTATTATTTTGTTATGTAAATTAATTATGGTTACCGTAACTAAACACACTTTTACTTATATATATTCAAAACAGACCATGCTTCATAAAAAGGAACTTATCATACCAATAGAGCAGAATATCCTGAAATAATTGATGAAGAGTTAAAAAATACACACTAAGATCACAAACAAGATACTCTTTTATTCTTTACATTGGAATCAAATGCACATGTGGTCATGAATTTGTACTTGATTATATGCACTTAGTGTGCCTAGGACTTGTTTGACAGATATTAACTTCTTTAAAATCTTGACCTGCAAAGTGTAGACAATTTGCAGCATCATTAGACAAATTACTTGAAAAATCAAAGACATAAAGATGCTAAGTGATTTTGCATGAATGCCACGGTCTTTGAAATACTTGGACAGGTGGAAAACAATAGAATGTTGCCAGTTTATATACAACACACAGGTGTTGTCCTTTATAAGTGGCTCCCTGTGAATTATACAAACATTTTTTACTACTTACAGTATCACTAGTTATTTTATTGGATTATAAGAGAAACTGTTACCTCAACTATGCGTGTGTTGTCAGACATTTGTCAAACGTTATCCATCTATTCACGGGAATACGTTTACTATACAATGTTCACTCATTAAAACACTTTCATGAAGATGTTGCTTACTTAAACTCATCATTAGATGAAATGTCAGCTTTTAAATTTGAAGAAAAAAAAAAAACACCAGGAAATTCAATCATTTATATGCCAGCACCGCACCAAAACCCTGTGGTTGAAGTTGCCAAACAACAAGCAGAGAGAGAATAATATGGAAAAAATATAGAAAAAAAAAATAAAAGTCTTTATATATGCCTAAGCTCACAGTGTCAAAAATGATGTTGCAGAAAGGTTGGGTTACTTGGTGCACAAGTGTACTATTTGGTAAAACCTTATACAATAAAAGTTTACAAATTCAATCATTTATATGCCAGCACCAAAACTCTGTGGTTTAAGTTACCAAACAATATGCAGAGAGAAAAGGAAAATATCTACAGGCCTAAGCTCACAGTGTCAATGTTGCAGAAAGTTTAGGTTATGTTGCATAATTACACTATTTGATAAGGAATTACTTCAAAACTCAACCGGCGGTTGACCGTCCGGAACCGCCGGTTCTGGGCAGTTGCTATTGTTATGAACAATGGCAACAACCCTGAACCGCCGGTTCCGGGGCGGTCAGCCGCCGGTTGAGTTTTGAAACGGCCCTAAAGCATATACAATAAAATTTTAGATTTTGTTTGTATTACCATTAGCATAATTCTCTCGGATTTTTTTTGCGTTTTTATCTGTAGTAACATCACATTGGAGATGGACATGTAGTCCAAATCTATACTAAAATAGATGTAGGCCCTATAACCTCACAAATCGGAGCTGTACCGTTGACTGTATGGACACTTGGAATTTTACCTTTCCGAATGGTGTGCAATGACGCAGAGTTGGATATCTCGAGGAACAATGTGTTGCATTGCTTGCGGTACTTATTTTCCCAAATATCTTTCCACGTCATTAAAAGAACTATATTAGAAGCCATGCTAAATCCTATACTGGAGAACGCCTAACATTACAAGACATTCAGAATTCGCAATGGCTAAAAGATGCAGGCAATTGCTGATACCACTAACAAAATAAACAATAAGGATATGCCAATATCATCTTTGGTGGTAATAGATGGTAATGGTAATGGCCAACTTGCAGCACAGGCGATCCTTTCAAATGAAAAGAAAGAGACATTGCAGTGTTTCATGAAAGCATTTCAAGACTTGAACCCGACATGCAAAAAAAAAATTTTGGTTCATAAGGACTTAATGAAATGGCTATCATCAAGACTTTATGGCCACATGCATCAACATTTATCTGCCTGTTCCACTGCCTGAAGGCATTGCGTCTACAAATACACAGGACAACTGGCTCTGAAGATACTAAGAAAAGGTTGGTACAAATATGTCAACAGTTAGCATTTGCTCACACAGAAGAGACCAACAGTGAAATATACAAGGACCTGCAATATAAAGCACGCAGTAGTTCTGTGGAGTACTACACAAAGAATTGCCACAACTGTAGGCATTTGTGGTCAGATTTGCCCGGAAGACATGTGTACACTATGGTCAACGCACAACTAATATGCTGGAGAGCTACCATGAGAAACTCAAAAGACATTGTCATGGTAATGGTAATATGATATTAAGCCAGTTTATCCACCAACTAGTGCAAATCAATGATTTCAAAGAAAAGAAAATGATGCACGAAGCTTTCATGCCATGTTACTCAGTCTGGCAAAGAAATTTTGACAGGAATTGACGAGCAATCATATGGCCAAAATTAAAACTTCAGGAAGAATGAGGAAATAGTCATGATAATCATGATACTTAACCGAATTTCGAGTTGTCCTTCCCGGCGTTCGATGAACTTTTGGAGAAAATGATGATCTGGATCATGATGCTGAGGACATTGTCGATAATGTCAATCCAGCTTGGCCAAGACCCAAGTCCACAGCCTAGCCCATAACCGATGGAAATAAGTTCCGATGAAGATTTTCAAGTTCTTGTTATTTTTGGAATCGATATATTCATAGAAGGCATTTCTGTTCCAGGTGTCACACTGAAATATCTCTTCAGCACTCTAGACCCTAGCGTTGGTTTTTCGTTATTCAACAAGAAAGATAAACAGCTCCACTACAAGATGTGGCAGAACATCGTTGGCGGACCTTCGCTGGTATTCCACCGGTACCCCGAGAAAGAGGAGACATTTATCAGAAATGGTTCCAAGCCGTGCCGAAAAGTTGTAGGGTTTGATGCTAATGCCCTGTACCTTTGGGCATTGATAAAGTCGATGCCAACAAGGACACCTATCATTCACATCAAGACAACTTCAAGCCAGTCCAGCAGTATTATTACGGCAAAACCGCTGTTCAGTGGCTTGAATAGCTAGCAACGTACCAGAACATCAACTACTATCACGGACATGAATGTTCATCAAATCGGAACATGACGTTTAATGGCAAGTTCCATGGCTGAATTGAGACAGAGAACAGCAGAAACCTCACAATCAGGGTTGTAGCTACACTGGGCGGTGGTGGGCGGTGCAGCCCACCACTCACTTCTGGAGCCAACCACTAAACAGCAAGTGTAGGACTGGAGCCCACCACTCAGGAGTCATAAGTACCATTATTTTGGAAATTTGGCAATATCTAGGAAGAAATGGTAAATTTTTGAAGATTTTCATCAAATGCCACCCGGCACAGAAACGTTGCTAGCTACAACCCTGCTCACAATACATTTGTTCAGAGTGGTATCGTCTGATATGGATGTATGAATGCAAATGGAAAGCATTAATTAAGACCAGTCGTAAACAACAGTTATCAGATCGATCAATATTGTCTTACAGACGAAGAGATTATGAAGAGTATTGTATCTGGGGAGCTCTTCGGCATAGTAGAGAATGTGATATTGAGGTTCCGGAACATCTGCACGATTATTTTAGTGAGATGCCGCCCATTTTAAAAAAGATATCAATGTGGGCCGGGAAGACATAGGGGATCACATGAAATATTACGCCGAACAAACTGAATCCTTAAAGAAATCAAGAAGAATGCTGATAGGCAGTATGAAGGGAGAAAGGATTATGGTTACAACCCCACTTCTTCAATGGTATATCAATCATGGCCTTCAAGTTACAAAAATATATGAAGTGATTCAATACACACCAATACATTCTTACCACTATTGATATCTTCTCAAAATATGCTTGAGCTATTCCCTTAAAGAATAAAACAGGAAAGACACTTGTTGAAGCATTTTGTTGAATATTTCAATCCAGTCATAATACCTTAAAATTACAGACGGATAAAGGAACCGAATTTACAAATTGTGGAGTACAAACACTTTTTAAAGAGTTTCGTGTGCAATTTTTCATTACATAATATGAAACAAAAGCTAGTGTTGTAGAACGTTTCAACAGGACATTAAAAACAAAAATATGGAAATATTTCACAACCAAAAATATCCATTGCTACATAGACATTATTTACATGCTGTGTTTGATATCAAATTAAAATGTGCAAATACCTTATAACTGCGTCATTTTATGTGCTTCAAATTCAAAACAGCCGGCAAAAATTGCATATTTTCATAAATCAAACAACAAAAATCTGTTAATTTCCTAAATTTTCATTAGAGTGAGCAATTTTGTATAAATATTATCATTGTTGTTTTAAACATGGACCGTTCAAATATTTAAAAAATAAACTGCCACCCAGACAGTCCAAAAAGGAGCAATAGTATGCTTTGGTGTAAATGGAATTTTATAAAACATCTCAGAAAGAAGTGTCCTGACAGTACAGACATTTGGTTCTTCAGACACTGAGTGATTCTCATCAGCGAGTTCACATTTCAGAGCTGCATTTTTGATAACACCTGTTTAAATTATTTTTTTGCGTAATGACTCTTGTTTTGCAGTCACATGCAAATTAGATTAGGCCTAATTAATAATGTAATTATATAATTATACACACATGATGATCTAATGATTAAATTGTTGCTTCTTGGTGCTTTGGTGCCTTCATTTGATTAATTAATAATGTAATTATAAACTAATGAAGATCTTTTAATGATTAAATTGTTGCTTCTTGATCCTTTGATCCAGGCGTACATCTTTTGGGGTTATTTTATTGGATTCAGAAGAGAAACTGTTACCTCAACTATGCGTGTGTTGTCAGACATTTTGTCAAACATTGTCCATCTATTTATGGGAAAACATTTACAACATACAATGTTCACTCATTAAAACACTTTCATGAAGATGTTGCCTACTTAACTCATCCTTAAATGAACTGCCAGCTTTTGCACAATGGCATCTACAGCAGAGAACAAGGAACCGGAGTATACATGCCACCTGAATTTGTAGCACGGAAGGAGTACAGAGCTGTACCGTTGACTGTATGGACACTTGGAATTTTACTTTTCGGAATGGTTTGCAATGATGCAGAGTTGGATATCTCAAACAATGTATTTCATTGTTTGCAGTTTTATTTTCCCAAACATCCACGTCATTAAGAACTATTAGAAGCCATGCTAAATCCTATACTAGAAGATCGCCCAACATTACAAGACATCCAGAATTCCCAATGGCTAAAAGATGCAGGCGAAAACAAAGCGAACCGTCTCTCATCAAGAAAATTGAATGGCTTTGGTCTTCAAAAAGACAAACACAACTGAGAAAAACTGAAACACAAGTAAGTGAAGAAAATAAGAAACATTCTGAAGCACAAGTATAGCATTTACTAATACCACTATTAACAATATTAGTTGTTGGATGGATACACCTGTCCCGTCTAGGCAATCAGCAAGCAACATCGTCTCTCATCAAGAAAATTGAATGGCTTCGGTCTTCAAAAAGACAAACACAACTGAGAAAAACTGAAACACAAGAGAAGAAAATAAGAAACATTCTCAAGCACAAGTATAGCATTTACTAATACCACTATTAACAATATTAGTTGTTGGATGG
>JXSR01S073316.1:16849-27913 GCA_000969725.1 Ophiothrix spiculata
TTTTTCTTTCGGCAATTGCCGGAAAGTGTAAAATCAGCTTCGGAATTTCTCGGATAGTCGTGTTTTGAAAAGGTCTATAGCTCACAGTAGAGAACAGACAGGATGTATATGAGAACTACATCCCATAAAATGAAAGGAAAGTTAAAAATTCAAGTTTTGAGTTCTTTACAGTTTTAGTTCTTAATTCTTTCAGCTTTTAAATGAAATGACATCATGAGCATCGTCCTGCTTGGCAGTAGGCTTCACATATTTTCTACAGTCGCTTCTGTTTTCAGCCAGGACTCAGATAGCATTTAATTGCAGCAGTCCATATCTGCTTTTGAATAGAGGACAATTACAAAGTTTTCTGTCATTGCGGCCTCTTTTTTGATGAGGAGATGTATAGAGATATTATTCACTATACATTTTTTCATTTTTATTTGTAATTATCTGAGACGGTTCAAGGAAATGATTATTGTTCAAATAATCCTCAGACTTGAAAAATTTTACAGCCTAGTGTAACATAATTGTGTGTGCATTTTACACAAGTTCACATTACTTTTCAGGCATGCACAATGTCGCAGTACTGAGGAAATGGAGTTGCGTACTTTCCGGCATCCCGTTTATTTCACAATTTATGGATATGCGGGGCTGCGTTCAGAAATGGTGATAGTGCCTGTAATTTATTTGAAACAATAATAACACAAAAAAATCCAAATTTTAGCAACCCAAGCTATAGACATTGGATGAATATGTATAGTTTAATTTTCATTAAACAACAAAAATGACTCCCCACTCCATTTTCTCTTCAGAGGCCCTTTGCAAAAAAAACTTTCCTCTCGTTTTATGTGATAAGCTTTCATATTTATGTTTTATTTTGATGGTAAATAGTGTGTTAACAAAAGCTATATTTGCAAAAAAGAAAAAAAAAAAGAAGCTAAATGTTTTCATAGAATGTCACTTGCCTTGTTGCATGCATCCACGTGATGATATGGTTTTACAAAAATAGAAATTGCAGTGTAAAATTGTTGCACCAATATGTACATATATCAACTGTTAAGGGTCGGCTTCCAGTTGTCTACTGGTTCTGGGTGTTTATTTGGCTATGCCATGCAGGAATAGAAAGGATTGACATATCAAAATGGATTAAATTTAGATAAGTTAATTATGTTGATTGTCAATTGAAATACTTATTTAGTCACTTACTAAGCTGGTTTGGGACTAATAGCTAACCGGCTCTATCAGTTGGTGCATACTTGAATTTAGTGTTGATCCAGTTGAACCATTCAAAACTAGTAGACAACTGCTGGTTGAGTTTTGAAGCAACCCCTACAATACTATGGTGAAAAGTATGTGTTACCTTATGAATCAATGCAATGTATCTTTGTCTCTAATTTCAAGAAATTTTTGACAATTATTTCTCTGAATATATCTTGTGCACGATTGACAAAATAATGTCTGAGCTGTTCAACTGGGTCAACACAATTTATTGACAAAATAATGTCATTTTGCTAATTCTATGTCATAAATCAAATGTTACATGTTACTGATTTTTCAACTATCAGTTGTAAACAGTCCCAAAGACTAACCGTTGACTGATGAGAAGTGAAATGCAGAAAGTTGACCAATTTGGGCATGTAATGTATACATTTGTAAAATTACATACATATTTCAATATTACAAATAATAGATTTAGAATAGAATAGAATTGTGTTATTCAACAACTCACTGTATCTCCTTTTACAGGAGCGTACCGTTGTTGATTCGTGATGAATCCATAGTTGATATTCAAATTAGTGCGCCAAGCACGGCACAAGGTTTACGGAGTACACATAAGTCGGAGCACTTTACGCAGTACACATAAGTCGGCGCACTCCTCCACTCCTACCTTATTGCGTGTCAGGCACTTACAGTACATGCAAAAGCCCAATGCTTGGGGAAAATTGAAAACGTCAAAGCAGCAAACACAATTTCACAAACTAGAAATTTGCTTCAGAATATGCAAACTATGAAGATGAGTAGGCCTATCTGTTAAATTGAAAACATTTAGAATATTATAATTCTATAGTAATACATAGATACCTTTTCAGAGTCTTGAAATTGCAGCGACGTAGCTTGCGAGGTTCTCTCACCCTCTTCATTCAGCGTAGTGGTGAAATCCTCCTAGTCACATGACCACCCTATCCAAATAAAATCATGTGACTAGGAGGATTTCACCAATACGCTGAATGAAGAGGTTGAGAGAACCTCGCAAGCTACGTGGCTGCAATTTCAAGACTCTGAAAAGGTATCTATATATTACTATTTCAACATAGAGTCCAAGAATAATCTGCAATTGAACACTATAATTCTACGTTTTTAGGAAGATTTTCATTGTTGAAAGGTATTCAAACATGCAACAGAGTTGTTCATCTAGAATCAGCAACTCTGCATCCGAGGCGTCAGTGTAATTTTATCACGCTCGGGTGGCTAAAGCCACCCTCGCGCGATAAAAATATGCAGATGCATGGATGCATCGTTGTTGATTCATGATGAACAAATCTGTGCCTTGTTTGAATACCTAATTGTAGTTGTTTCAAATGTGTCAAGATTTCCTTTCTATACCCTGATTGAAAATTGTAGTCTGTAGGACAACAATGTATCATGACAACCCATTGTTTATTTTATGCCACCTATATAAGTGCTTATGATAGTTGAAATCTTGACTTAGTTTCCAACTACCTCTTTAAATGTGCGATTAAAATGGTATGTAATGAAACATCTAAATAAGAAGAATTATGAATATTTTCAGTTGTCCAGTTATAGTTTAAATAAGGAAAATAAGTTGCATTGTGATCTGATTGTGGATTGTCACATGACCAAACCACTGGTCCACAATCCTCTGCGCAGTCTGATGAAGATTCAGCAATTGGATCGCTATGTAACTGAAATATGCGGCAGTCCACTTCAAGATTTAATATTTTCCATAATATAGCATATTATTAGTATTATATCTTAGAGGGTATATATGGTTCGTGTGAATTGGATAATAAGGGATGTTCTTTGTAATACACTTTAGCAACATCTGTGGACACTACACCACCAGTACTCAATAGCTGTCCTACTGACATCACTCAGAATGCTGCACCAGGGACAACCTCAACTACTGTGACATGGACACTCCCTACTGCCACTGATGCTGTGTCAGGCGCTGTCAGCTGTTTTGGAAATCGGGGTCCGGGAGACTCTTTTCCTGTTGGAGCCACTCAAGTGATATACGTTTGTCCGGATGCAGCTGGGAATGAAGTCATGTGTACATTCAGTGTGACTGTTCAGAGTTAGTATGGATATTTCATATTTCATCTGCCAGCTGGTAGTTAATGCTGTGTCGTGGTATTTAGGTGATGATCTTTAGACTGGAAACATTTTTTGCTGATGTTAAACAACCTCTTCTTTTCTGCCAAAGACTCCTCGTCTTAAAAAGGCATACTTTCTGCTTTGAAATGCATTGAAATGTCTTAAAGTGTGACAACAACTGATAGGTGCAGCTGGCAAGAATGGAAAGTTCCTCTTGCTTCAAAAACGCTCCTACTGTAGAAGAAAAAATCTTCAATCCTACTTCAAAATCTTCCCTCTCTCTCTGGAAACTGAAACTTATTGCAAATATTGCAGCTTGTTTTGTTTCTATTCTTTGAAATCAATTTTCTCTTATAAGTTCAATTTTCATGATAAGATTGTGTGATACCTGTTTTGTATCATGTCATACTTTCTAACTAATATCACATCTTTCTAATCTTGAAATTTTCTAGGTCATAGAATTTCCCTTCTTTCAATTTTTTCTGGTTTTGTTCACAATATGAAAACTGGCAAGCGTTTTTAAGTTTGAGATATTTTTGTATGATCGCTTTTTGGAAACTAATGGTTTAATAACAGATGCTGTAGAATAGCCTTATCCAAGTAGAATAAACTGTAGTAATAATGGTGCGCACAGCAAATCATGATATGATGTAAATATTGTACTTCATTTTAACACATAGGTTAAATCATTTTTCAAAGAAGTTAATTTAGATTCTAAGAAATTTCATAACCAATAATATTCTGTATGGTATAAATGCAGCAACATCTGTGGACACCACACCACCAGTGCTGACTAGCTGCCCTACTGACATCACTCAGAATGCTGCACCAGGGACAACCTCAACTACTGTAACATGGACACTCCCTACTGCCACTGATGCTGTGTCAGGCGCTGCCAGCTGTTTTGGAAATCGTGCTCCAGGAGACTCCTTTCCTGTTGGAGCCACTCAAGTGATATACGTCTGTCTAGATGCAGCTGGGAATGAAGTCATGTGTACATTCAGTGTGACTGTTCAGAGTTAGTATGGATATTTCATTTTTCATCTGCCAGCTGGTAATTAATGCTGTGTCTTGGCCTTAAGGTCGTGATCTTCCAGATTGGAAACTTTTTTTGCTGCTGATGTTATACAACATCTTCTTTTCTGCAAAAGCCTCCGTTTCTTAAAAAAGCATAATTGTTGCTTTGAAATGCATAGAAAAGTCTTGAAGAGTGAAAACAATTGATAAGTGCAGCTATTAAGAAAGGAAAGTTTTCTTGCTACAAAAACGCTCCTGCTGTAGAAGAAAATTCTTCAATTCTGCTTTAAAAGTCTTATCAACTCTCTCCCTCCCTCTCTCTCTGTCTCTCTCTTGAAACTAAAACTGGTTGTAAGTTGCAGTTCTGTCTCTTTTCTATAAAATCAATCTTCTCTTATAGACCGACCTACGCTGACGTCACTAACTACCACAAAATGGCGGACCACAAAATGGCGGACTTCATCTTCCAAAAGTTTTCAGTTAAAAATCTCAAAAAATTTATCATCTTGGCACATCATTTGAGACTTGCCAGTAAAACAATGTATTCTATTACCTTTCCGATACTGGTTTCAAAATATAACAAGTATTCACTCTAGAAAATCACAATTAATCTGATCGAATGCAACACATGGAAAGGGGAAAGTTTGATCTGTTTACGTTCGTCACAACTGTAGTACAATACTACGATCATAACCGCTACGAACAATGACCTCTAATGATGTATGCTACATCTGGGAAGTTGAGTCTGATTAAGAGATAAATTACCCGGATGCGTAGATGGCTCTATAGATCAATTTTCATGATAAGATTTGATATCTGTATTGCATCGTGTCGTCCTTTCTAACTAATATCACATCTTGTTTTCTAATCTTGGAATTTTAATTTTGTCTGGTTTTGGCACATCTTTGCTCACAATATGAATTAACTAGTCAGCATTATTGAGTTTGAGATATATTTGTTTGATATGCTTTTTGGAAATTAATGGTTTAGTAACAGATGCTGTAGAATAGCCTTATATAAGTAGAATAAACTGTAGTAATTATGGCATGCGCTGCAAATTATGATATAATGTGAATATTGTACTTCATTTTAACATATAGGTTAAATCATTTGTCAAATAAGTTAATTTAGATTCTAAAAAAATTCATTATTAGGAAAAAAAAAGTTTGTTTTCTGTCGGTGGTCAAAAAACCTAAACGCGTTTTTTCCATTGTTCAAGAGGTGCTAAGGCAAATTTTGATCGAAAATCCGCATGGGTGATGTTTTTTCAATAAGAGACCTGTCCAGTTTCAAGTTTTTGTTGAAAAGAAAACACTTCTTTAGTAAAAATTTTGCAATTTTCCCGATCTTTTTATCAAATTGGCTATTTTGATTTTCGTTTTCTAAAATACCAAATAAAAAAATGAAATGCGCAAATAATGACGCCAAGACGAAATGCGCGCGGCGCACGGGAAACAAACTTGTTTTTTGTTTTTGCCTTATGAGTATGTGATAACCCAGAATATTCCGTATGGTATTAATGCAGCAACATCTGTGGACACCACACCACCGGTACTCAATAGCTGCCCTACTGACATCACTCAGAATGCTGCACCAGGGACAACCTCAACTACTGTAACATGGACACTCCCTACTGCCACTGATGCTGTGTCAGGCGCTGTCAGCTGTTTTGGAAATCGGGCTCCAGGAGACTCCTTTCCTGTTGGAGTCACTCAAGTGATATACGTTTGCCCAGATGCAGCTGGGAATGAAGTCATGTGTACATTCAGTGTGACTGTACAGAGTTAGTATGGATTTCCTCATTTATCACCTGCAAACTTAGTTGCAAAACATGAAGTTAAAGGTCTTCTTGAGGGAAGCAAATTCTATTCGCTGCTGTTAGATTGTAGGAAAAAATTCTGTTGCTCTAGAAAAGGACAAGACCTGCATGGTTAAGATATTTCAGTTAAATCTCTCACGCCTTGATTTTTCATTTTCTCTCATTTTTACTCATGTATTTTAAGTAAATGAATTCTAATGGCTACAAAATGTCTTCTTCCTCCTCAATCTGAACCTGCCACCCTAACCCCAAGACTGTGAAGCTTAAAACCTTTCAATTCTACATCTTCATTTACACAATAAACTTATAGTTGAAACTTTGTTTTTGTACCAAATTGGAGAGTATGATTTTAACATTAGGTTCTTGATAGCCTTCATTATAGACAAAAACATTGCTGCTATACTTAAACAAAGGTAGCAAAGATTTTTAAAAGCAAAATTCTTGTAGATGTATTAAAAATGTTCTTCTTGCATATTTTGTAAATTGCATATTGCATAATTCTAACAAATTCATTGAATTTAGAATTTCTATCTTCTTCTTCTCATCAGTGGAATGGTCTAAAAATGATGGTACCCATTCCCCAGATTCAAACCAGAAAACCTCTCAATCCAAAATTAGTGTTCTATTCAACTCTGGCATGCCATTTGTACATCATTTGTTTGATACCAATGCCTGCGGAAATAAATCGGCATCTTTGGATATAAGATATTTGCACCAATATATTTGACCTGTCTGCTTGGAATATAGCCAGACAATAATTAGAAATAAAATGACTCAAATTTGTGACTAAGAATGAGCTGCGGGGGTGCCCATTACGAAAAAACAATGTACGCCCTCCCATTATGAGACGATAAGATGACAGGCAAAAGAATAAATCTTATCTTTTATTCTCTAACTAATAGTTTAGTAACAAATGCTGTAGAATAGCCTTATCGAAGTAGAATAAACTGTAGTAATAATATTGTGTGCGTTGCTAATTATAATGTGATGTGAATATTATGCTTCATTTTAACATGTAGGTTAAATCATATTTCAAATAGGTTAATTTAGATTCTAAGAAATGTGATTTTTGTGATAACCAAGAAAATTCTGTATGGTATAAATGCAGCAACATCTGTGGACACCACACCACCAGTACTCAATAGCTGTCCTACTGACATCACTCAGAATGCTGCACCAGGGACAACCTCAACTACTGTAACATGGACACTCCCTACTGCTACTGATGCTGTGTCAGGCGCTGTTAGCTGTTTTGGAAATCGGGCTCCAGGAGACTCCTTTCTTGTTGGAGCTACTCAAGTGATATACGTCTGTCCAGATGCAGCTGGGAATGAAGTCATGTGTACCTTCAGTGTGACTGTTCAGAGTTAGTATGGATTTCCTCATTTATCTGCTGCAAACTTAGCTGCAAAACATGCAGTTAAAGATCTTCTGGAGGGAAGCAAATTCTATTCGCTGCTGTTAGATTGTAGGAAAAAATTCTGTTGCTCTAAAAAAGGACAAGACCGGCATGGTGAAGATATTTCAGTTAAATCTCTCATGCCTTGATTTTTCATTTTCTCTCATGTATTTTAAGTAAATGAATTCTAATGGCTTCAAAATGTCTTCTTCCTCCTCAATCTGAACCTGCCCCTAACCCCAAGACTGTGAAGTTTAAAACCTTTCAATTCTACATCTTCATTTACACAATAAACTTAGTTGAAACTTTGTTTTTGTACCAAATTGGCGAGTATGATTTTAACATTAGGTTCTTGATAGCCTTCATTATAGACAAAAACATTGCTGCTATACTTGAAACAAAGGTAGCAAAGATTTAAAAAAAAGCAAAATTCTTGTAGATGTATTAAAATTGTCTTCTTGCATATTTTGTAAATTGCATATTGCATAATTCTAACAAATTCATGGAATTTAGAATTTCTATCTTCTCATCAGTGGAATGGTCTAAAAATGATGGTATCCATTCCCCAGATTCAAACCAGAAAACCTCTCAATCCAAAATTAGTGTTCTATTCAACTCTGGCATGCCATTTGTACATCATTTGTTTGATACCAATGCCTGCGGAAATAAATCGGCATCTTTGGATATAAGATATTTGCACCAATATATTTGACCTGTCTGCTTGGAAATAGCCAATAATTAAAAATAAAATGACTCAAATTTGTGACTAAGAATGAGCTGCGGGGGTGCCCATTATGAAAAAACAATGTACGCCCTCCCATTATGAGACGATAGATGACAGGCAAAAGAATAAATCTTATCTTTTATTCTCTAACTAATAGTTTAGTAACAAATGCTGTAGAATAGCCTTATCGAAGTAGAATAAACTGTAGTAATAATATTGTGCGTTGCTAATTATAATGTGATGTGAATATTATGCTTCATTTTAACATGTAGGTTAAATCATATTTCAAATAGGTTAATTTAGATTCTAAGAAATTTGATTATAATGAGTTTGTGATAACCAAGAGTATTCTGTATGGTATAAATGTAGCAATATCTGTGGACACCACACCACCAGTGCTGACTAGCTGCCCTACTGACATCACTCAGAATGCGGCACCAGGGACAACCTCAACTACTGTGACATGGACACTCCCTACTGCCACTGATGCTGTGTCAGGCGCTGTCAGCTGTTTTGGAAATCGGGCTCCAGGAGACTCTTTTCCTGTTGGAGCCACTCAAGTGATATATGTCTGTCCAGATGCAGCTGGGAATGAAATCATGTGTACATTCAGTGTGACTGTTCAGAGTTAGTATGGATTTCCTCATTTATCTGCTGCAAACTTAGTTGCAAAACATGAAGTTAAAGATCTTCTGGAGGGAAGCAAATTCTATTCGCTGCTGTTAGATTGTAGGAAAAAATTCTGTTGCTCTAGAAAAGGACAAGACCTGCATGGTGAAGATATTTCAGTTAAATCTCTCCACCTTGATTTTTCATTTTCTCTCATTTTTACTCATGTATTTTTAGTAAATGAATTCTAATGGCTATTAAATGTCTTCTTCCTCCTCAATCTGAACCTGCCACCCTAACCCCAAGACTGAAGCTTAAAAACCTTTCAATTCAACATCTTCATTTACACATAATAAACTTAGTTGAAACTTTGTTTTTGTACCAAATTGGAGAGTATGATTTTAACATTAGGTTCTTGATAGCCTTCATTATAGACAAAAACATTGCTGCTATACTTGAAACAAAGGTAGCAAAGATTTAAAAAAAAGCAAAATTCTTGTAGATGTATTAAAATTGTCTTCTTGCATATTTTGTAAATTGCATATTGCATAATTCTAACAAATTCATGGAATTTAGAATTTCTATCTTCTCATCAGTGGAATGGTCTAAAAATGATGGTACCCATTCCCCAGATTCAAACCAGAAAACCTCTCAATCCAAAATTAGTGTTCTATTCAACTCTGGCATGCCATTTGTACATCATTTGTTTGATACCAATGCCTGCGGAAATAAATCGGCATCTTTGGATATAAGATATTTGCACCAATATATTTGACCTGTCTGCTTGGAAATAGCCAGACAATAATTAGAAATAAAATGACTCAAATTTGTGACTAAGAATGAGCTGCGGGGGTGCCCATTACGAAAAAACAATAGATGACAGGCAAAAGAATAAATCTTATCTTTTATTATATATTTGCCGTGATGCAGCTGGGAATGAAATCATGTGCACATTCACTGTTACCATCCAGAGTTAGTATGGATAATTTGTATTTCATCTGCCAGCTGGTAGTTAATGCTGTGTCTTGGCCTTTGGGTGGCTGACTTCTGGAAGTTTTTTGCTGCTGCCATATAACGTTTTCTTACAAAATTCTTCAACTTCTTTTTAGAAAGGAATTTCTTTGCTAGAAAATGTTTCTACTATATTATAGAAGAATAAATCACATTCTGCTCACAAAAAGCTTTATACATAATTGCATTGAAATGCTTGTTCAGATCTGAAAAATGAAAACAACTGGCAACTGCTGTTAGAAAGGAACTTTCTGCCATACAAATTCTCCTACTGTAGAGGAACAATCAAGAACAAAAAACCAAAATATCCTGCAATCCTGCTTTCAAAGTCTATCATCTCTCTTTGTGGAAGCTGAAACTGGTTGCCCATAACTTTTGCTGTGTCCCTTGCAAATATTAAACTTATTTGAAACAAGACCGTTAAACTTATTTGACTCAGTATTGTGTTGTTCTTTCTTACTACTGTTGTGTCTTTTTTTTAAATCTTATTATAACCCGGCCATAAAATATTTTGCCTGGTTTGAATTTTCTTGAGCTAGTTTTATATGCTGATTAATATAGTTTAGGAAGAGTAATGATTGCTGTAGCATAGCTTCATCCGATTAGATTTAAGTGTATTCACAATTTTGTACTTGGAAATCATGACATGATATTAGTTTCATTACTGATATCAAAAATTTGCAGATCTTTTGATTTTTTTTTTTTTTACATATTATTAAATAATGTTTGTCAAATAAATTAATTTAGATAATAAATTTTGATTATTATGAGTTTGTGATAACCAAGAATATTCTGTATGGTATAAATATAGCAACATCTGTGGACATCACACCACCAGTACTCACCAGATGCCCTACTGACATAACTCAGAATGCTGCACAAGGGACAACCTCAACTACTGTGACATGGACACTCCCTACTGCCACTGATGGTGTGTCAGGCGCTGTCAGCTGTTTTGGAAATCGATCTCCAGGAGACTCTTTTCCTGTTGGAGTCACTCAAGTTATATACGTCTGTCCAGATGCAGCTGGGAATGAAGTCATGTGTACATTCACTGTTACCATCCAGAGTTAGTATGGATTTCCTCATTTATCTGCTGCAAACGTAGTTGCAAAACATGAAGTTAAAGATCTTCTTCTTGAGGGAAGCAAATTCTATTCGCTGCTGTTA